>JAWZYU010000681.1:0-87000 GCA_038380435.1 Ryuthela nishihirai
CTACCAGTTCAATTAAATAAACAAGTTTCACTTCGCAGATAACCTTGAAAAATACCCCAATTAAATCTGACAGGAGTGAATGCAATTTCAAAAATGATCTGAAGGATATTCTTCAAATATTTCGAAATCTGAACATCACAGATATCCTTAACAAATTTAAACATCTACTTATTGAGTTTAGAAACACAAACAACATTATGGGATAAGCTAATATTGGCATTAAGACATTAGACTACATAGTGTCCATAATGACCGGATGGATAAGACCTATATACCTAGGAATCATCTTAACATTGTTGCATGGAATTGCAATGGGATCAAAAGCGTCATGTTGTAGTTCAAAAACTTTCTCTCTGAAATGAACATCGATATTGCATTTTTAAATGAGATCCATCAGAGGGTTTGTGATACGTTTAAAGTTACAAACTTTGTTGTTTGCAGAACTACTAGACGACATAACGGAGGAGGCGGAACTGCAGTTGTTGTGAAGAAAAATATTCCTCACCACTCCTATTAATATAATAACCTCTATAGTATTGAAGCCACGGCTGTTACTATTTTGAATTCTAACTTTGGAAGGATTAGTCTTATTGCTGCTTACAAGCCCCCTAACACCAAGCTGGATACAAAAGACCTAGATGCAATTTTCACGGAAATACTCCCACTAATTTGGCAGGAGACTTAAACAACAAGCATCGACTCTGGAACTCTAGAAAGGGAAATAAGAGTGACAGCATCCTTTTAGACTATTCCACCAACAAAGGATTTATTGTGGATGCACCTGAAGAACAGACATTTTATCCTTTCATATCTACACACTGCGCAGATCTTCTTGATCTGATTATGGTTGGGCATTTTTGCCTTTCTTATACTATCCAGTCCGTTAACCAAATGAACTCAGATAATAATCCCGTTCTTTTAAGATTGCTGGCAGACACAGAGATGCAGATTTCTCAACGTACCACAATCAACTGGGCTAAGTTTCATCACTACCTGAATACTAAATTAGTAGCCAGAAGTTCCGAAAATTCTATTACTGGCATAAGTCATGAAATCAAGAATCTTTGTCAAAATATCTACATTGCAATGACTCACGCCACCAAGATTTCTGCACCAGTTTCTGACTTCAACACACTGCCAGAAAACCTGCTGTTCCTCAACAAAGAAAAAAATAGGGTTCGCAGATGGTGTCAGTGCTCTAGGAATCCCAAGATCATGGCACAATACTACACCATAAAAGACGAGGTTAGGAAAAAACTCAATAAATTTAGAGTGGGAGAGGAAAATCAGGTCCTTATCCTCCAACGACAACTTCATTTTTAAAAAATGTCTAGAATCCTTAAGAAACGTTACACCACAAACCCCACCATTCATGGCACCTATGGGCTTGCATAGAGTGATCAGGACAACACAGAAGTTTTCGCTAATACATTCGAAACTCAGTTTCAGGATAATGGCAAACTTCTTGATGATAATCTTACCAATGAAGTTGAGGATGCCTTAATCAGACTCTCGCAACACACCGAGATAGAAAATGTCAAATTCACCACTCCAAGGGATCTCACGCTCACGATCTCATTTAAAAATGCAATATCGATGTTCATTTCAGAGAGAAAGTTTTTGAACTACAACATGACGCTTTTGATCCCATTGCAATTCCATGCAACAATGTTAAGATGATTCCTAGGTATATAGGTCTTATCCATCGGTCATTATGGACACTATGTAGTCTAATGTCTTATGAAGCCAGGAAAAAACTGAAAATCCAAAAATCTCCTGGTCCGGACCTGATCACTAACAAAATACTAAAAAATCTTCCCCATAATGCTGTGGTCCTCCTCTGTTGAGATTTCTAACAAACTATTCCTAAGAAAACCTTTTCCCATCGTCTGGAAGACTGCACATATTCGACGTATTCCCAAACCAGAGAAAGATCCCACTTTCCCTCAAAATTACCGCCTAATCAGCTTGCTCTCCTGCCTGAGCAAGTTGTTTTAGCAAGTTATTTTGAATAGGATTGACTCGTTTATGTCTCAGCATGCCATCAATCATCAGTTTGGTTTTCGTAAAAATCACTGTACAATTCTTCAGATCCTTCGAGTAGTGGAGTCAAACGCTGAAGGTTTGAATAAAAAGGAGACTATCGCTTCCAACTTCCTTCAGGTGGCTAAGCCTTTGATAACATATGGGTTGAAGTTCTCATTTTTAAGCTAATTAAAGCAGGCTTCCCTATTGCACATTCAAATTGTACAATCCTATCTTACGGATAAAATTTTCAAAATTTAAATTCAAGACACCCTGTCCTCAATGACGTAGATTGAAGCAGGAGTGCCACAGGGATCTATTCTTGGACTGACGCTCTTTAACATTTATATCCACGATTTTCCTCAACTGGACAAAATTCAAGTTGTATTTACATGCAAAGATGTTTTTCACTTCTTTCAACTACTCTTGTTCTTTCCATTACAGTGAAACGACTGCAGGCAGCTCTAAAGGAAATTGAAAAATGGTAACTCTCGATGCCGCATCAAAATTAATGCTGAGAAAAATCAGGCGGTCCTGTTTTCGAGCAAAAGATTTCAGAATATGCAAATCCTCAGCATTTTTGACACCAATATAAACTGGAGCAAAACGGCTGACTACTTAGGTGTAGTTCTGCACCACAAACTGAGCTGGACTCAGCAGACGGAAAAGATTGTCCAGGAAGCACAGCACATCAGATGCAATCTAAATCCATTATTGCGACGAAATTCCAAACTTTTGACTGAGAACAAACTGTTGTTTTACAAAGCCATGATTAAGCCAACTCTTTTATATGCTTGCCCTATTTGGGGATATACCACTAAGACCAACATCAACAAGATACAGATTTAGCAAAATAAAATCCTCCGATCTGCAGTCAACGCACCATGGTTTGTTTCCAACAGACGGATCCATAAACATCTGGAGGCAGATCACCTTTACACCCATATCAAGAAGCTTTCTATTAAATTTTATGATTCGCTTGAAATAAATCCTCATGATATCATCAACAAAAACTTTTCGACTACGATCACACTATGAAACACAAGATCAAGAGACCCAAGACTGTCATTGTTCACGAACACCCTGGCATCTTTTAAACTAAGAAGTTTTCAATGACTTGAACACTTACTGAAAATATTACGTCCAACACAGGACTCTCGTATGAGCGGTTTATTCCATAAGATGCTTGCATCCAATGGCCATTTCTGGCTTACCTTTCGATGAAGGAGGTTATAGGTTCTTAGACTGGCACTCCATTTAGTCTTGTACGATCTCCCACCTCCGTGGGTGACCTCCTCCACCATGCTCAACAGTTAAAAAATAACGCAGGGGAACTCGCTCCTCTCGCTGGCAAAATGTCTTCTCTGCAGTGCACGAATTTGCCGTGTTCAGAGGGTGCTGCAATCGGAAAGTTCACATTACGCATATGGAAGCAGGCTCTCTTCTCCCTTAGATACTCCATGATTAAGTCGTGGCTCCTTGGGCAGGAAAGCCATGTCATTGCACGTTAAAATAATAAAAACATCCATTAGAATACAATAAATTTTATAGTAATATATTTTTGGAGGGTATTGTGTATTGGGGTTTAAAAAAGAAATTTTTTCATTGCCAAGGGGGAATTTAATTTCTAAGAAAATGTTTTCCAAAATCAAGTTCTATTGTCACATGATGTGTTCTTTTTTCGTTAGATCCGTTCTGTTGGGGTTGCTAAGAGAATAAAATCCATCACTAATTACAAATATTGGAAAATGAATTTTGTAATAATTCGAAATGTTGAGATAGGATATAGGGCAAAAAATTAATATGTGTAATCAAAGGAGCATAATTCTGTTCTCACATAATTCAATGTGTTATTTCGTTTCATTTTCTTTATAGTGAAAATGAATTATTAAATCAACTGTTCGTTTCCGTTCACAGTCTCTATTTGATGACTCCGCGATCAAGAGCGTATCCAACGGATACCCTATATACAAAGTCTAGAGTGAGTGTGTAGGTGGAGGTTATATCCAGCATACGGATCGGTAGCCTTAGACCCTGGGCTTATTAATTAAGAAATCAAAATGAAACAAAAGGAAAATTAATTTCCAGCAGCTTTAGTGAATGTCACATTTTTTAAATCCATGTACAATATAACAGTAATAGTCAACTTTCTAAACAAGGAAGCTTTGTTTCCATGGTTATGTGTTTTGTTTAACTATTCAGATATCAATTGTGTGTCTGAAAAGAAAGTGACTCTAAAATTCATTACATTTCTTTTTTATTATGTTAGACTAAAATCACCTAAGAATATAAATATAAATTCATTTGCTCCTACTTGCGAATCAGAGATTATAGATGCTTTTCCCCCTCCTTTGATCATTTGTGAGGATTTCAACGCCCATACTTTTGTTTCACTCTCAACTTCAAAGCGGGCTTCAAACTAAAAAATAACCTTTATATAATGGTTACAGAAATTATTGTCATCATTGAAGCTCTGAAGTTTTGCAAAAATCTTAAAGATAAAAATATCTTCATATTTACTGACAGCAAAACAGCACTAACTGCACTAACAAAATATGCCTACGAAACATGTGAAGAAAATTTAGCTACAAAACTTTAGATGAAATCAATAACCATATGACAATTAACCAAAATAAAATCACGTTCAATTGGACACCCAGTCACTGTGGTATAACAGAAAATGAAGTTGTCGATCAATTAGCCAAAGAGGCCCTTGATTGCAACATAAGCAACACTGAGTACCGTAATGACAACACTGAGCTAAAAAGGAAAACGAAGAAGTGAAAATGAAAGCATTTGAAGCATACTTCTTACAACACACACTCCATAGAGAAAACCATAGAACCAGTGTATGCAGAAATCTCATAAAACAAGATTAAGAATTAAAGGAAATTAAAAAGGAACAGCAAACAAAAATATCCAGAATGGTAGCAGACCACTCCCTTCTAAAAAAAAAAACTATGTTTACATTTATAAAAGCACACTCTCCCAACTGCGCGAATGTGAAGAAATAGAGAAAACAGAAGACATAATCATTAAATGTCAAAACTATATAGCAGAAAGGAATATTTAACAGGAAAACTTCACAAAATTAACTGGCAAAGAATTCACCCTACAAAATATTCTGGCCTACCCTTCCAACTCATTTAGAGTGCCTATCTGGTCTTTTCTTTTCTTAAGAAGATTGCAAAGTATCAAGACATCTAAAAAAAGGCTTAATACTTTTACTTTGTTTTGTTCCCAGTGGCAGATAGCGTCAAATCACGTTTTGAAAATAAGAGTCAAATTTTGCCCACACAGCCAATAAATGCCTTCTAACCCTCAACCTAGAAGATCAAGTTCCCCTTCAAGAGACTCTAGTTCGTTCTTTCTCCTTTATCAATACGACACGGGAATAGGGGGTAGGTCCCATCCCCCGTAGGTCCCATTCCACGGGAATAGGTCCCATCCGGCTGTCGCCGGCTTTGACACGCGCATCAGTTTTTCCCACTGATCTAAGGCAGGGCAGGGAGTTTTGCCGAGATAATAATGATAACACGTATGATAACGAATTATCATACGTGGGGATATTTCAAGCACTTTTCGCGAATTTTTTCTCTTAACCGCTAAATGGAGAGGAAAACGTTACACTGTAAAGAAAATCCAATTCCTTTAACCTCCCCTCCCCCTTTTTTATCGCCTCCGCCCCCATTATTTTTTCTAGATTCTATCCTGCCTCTGACAGTGCCTCTAACAAATGTGTTGTATTGCCTGGAGCTAATGGAATCTTTACCTACACGGCTAGTTCCCCGTTTTCCCACATGCATAGGGGTCAGTCGGTAGCACGCCAGGCTCGTAATCTGCAGTTTCCAGGTTCGAGTCCCAGATGGTTCAGAGTTGAGATTATCTCAGCAAAATTCCCAGCCCTCTGTTAGTAGGGAATAGCGATGGGCTTGGAAAGGACGACGTCCGTCGGATGGGGAGCTAAGCCGTGGCCACGTGTACGGGCGAGCCACACTCTGTGCACGTTAAAGAACGTGTGAACCATCTGTCTCACAACAACTGTTCTATTGTGTCCCTTCCCCCATCCTTCTCCGAGACTTCAGGGTCCTTGTGACACGGCCATTTAGCTCATTGTGTGGAAAAAAAGTGCGGCTCTGAGATAAAACCATCCAACCAGGTTGTGGTTGACTATTGAAAGATATCTTGGCCAAAATACCTCTTAAGAGTTTGAACAGTGCAGATAACGCTTTTTGGAAACTGACTTTTGCATCAGAAGAGCGTGCTATAACCCTATTAGCAGGAACGACTACAGTCTGTACATGGGGTTACGGATTAACGTTTTCATTCGATGGACAGTAACTCTTCCTGGCACATTAGTTTCCCACTTTGCATTGTGGGTAGAATTGGGATTAATGGGATAAATATTCCCAATGCAAATAAAATTGGGACATGAAATTAGGAAATGCAGATCTCGAGCCTGACGTCTTATAAAGTAAGTACCTCCACGCCGTCTCTCTATGAGTTGGCTAGGGTTGTTTTATCTCTAAGCAGCACTTGGTTGCAGTTCATGAGCTAAGTAACCAGATCACAAGGTTCCCGAAGGCTCAGAGAAGGCTGGAGGAAAGGGAACAGCTGTTGGGTGACAGGTGTTATCCTCCCGTCAAAGCCATCCAGCGTGTACTTTAAGCTGCACAGGATATGGCTGTCCCGCACACGGAGCCACGGCTTAATGTCCCATCTGACGGGCGACGGCCCTCCCAAGCCCATCGGTAGCCCGTACTGACCTGGGGGCGCGGAGCTTTGCGGAGATAAATCTCAACGCCGACCCAGCTGGGACACTGGGTATTGGAGATTACGAGCCTGACTCGCTACCTACTGAGTCACCCCCACCCCAAAGACATTCGAAAGTAAAGCAATACTAAAATAATACGATCAGCGCATGTGCACTAGTCAGGTCTTTCCATCTTGAGCTCTGATTTCTCGTGATGCCTTTTCTGCTCGAGCAATGATGAATGCCACAAAGCTGTTGTTACTCATATGAAGTTTTAACTGAAGTAAAATGCAACTGAACTTGAATTGGACTTCTGAAATGTGAGTTTTTGTTTCTTTTATAATAGATGGAACCATAAAGGAAAGAATTATTGAATGGGAAAGGAAAAGGATGATAATCTGTTGAGTCTCTTTTATTTTATACCTAACAATTACATATAGAGGGCCGGATTTAGGGGGAAAAGGTCCATGATTTCCTCCTTTTGAGAATCCTAGAAAGGGTAATGGAAAACACAAATTATTAGACGTGTGCATTTTTCAGAATTTTTTTTTCAAAAACCACCTAAAGCAAAGTAAAAAGTTACATTGTAATGAAAATCCAGTTTCTTTAAACTCCCCCCTCTTTTTTGGCCCCAGCACCCATTATTTTTTCTAGATTCTGTCCTGGCTTTGACAGTGCTACTAAGAAATGCATTGTCTTGTCTGGAGCTAATGAGATATTTAGCTACACGGCTAGTTCCGCGATTCCCGACATACAAAAGGGCGGCTCAGTCGGTAGCGTGCCAGGCTCCTAATCTGCAGTTTCCAGGTTGAAATCCCAGCTGGTCCAGCTTTGAGATTTCCCTCCGTCAAACTCCCCGTACCTCCGTCAGTAGGAGACAGTAGTGCACTTGGAAAGGACGCCGTTCCTTCGGATGAAATGTTAAGCAGTAGTGCAGTGTGCGGGAGAGCCTGACCACGTCCGGATCGCAGTGCCTGGGCACGTTAAAGAACATGATGGATGACCTTGATCGGAGACTACCATCTGTATCCCAACTGCTATTCCAGAGGGCCATTTCCCAGAACTTTCTCTGAACCTTTGGGGTCCTTGTGACCTGGATACTTAGCCCATTCTGTGGAAAAAAAAGTGCTGCTCAGAGGTAGAACAACCAAAGCTTAGAGAATCTACGAAAAAAAAAATCGAACCCTTGTCTACAGACGAGAAAGTGAAAATAGTAGTAAAAAAAATTATGCATTTTACTGAAATCTATATAATAAAAGAAGATATCTCTGTGTGTGTCAATCACCAGTGCACACGAGTAACCCTGTGCAAGAAAATTGGACCGTGCGGACGAATATCACGGGTGCCATAAGGCGGCAAATTCTGTGATAATGGAAATAAAAATCTCGATAGCTTAAACAGAAACTAAGCCACGGGCTATGAGATAGCTCGCTGACGTCAACAACGATCCAAGCCAAAACCGGGCAAATTTCTTCGTGTTGGAAATCTGTGCTAAGTGTCATGGGGTCTTACAAAATTTACCTTTAATGCAGTGAAAATAAGAATATACAGGTTAAAACTGTCACCCGGGCAGCGCCAGGTATGTTCAACCTAGTCTATATAATAAAAGAAGCTGTCTCTCTGTCTGTCTGTCTGTCTATGGAAGCGATAATTCATCGGGAAATCAACGTACACCCTTCAAATTTTCACAGAATATCTTTGGTTCTAGTCCGGATCGCAGTGCCAAATTTTAGGGCGAAAGTCTAAAATTTCTAATTTTTTTTCCTGAAATTTCGAGTTTTTAATCAACAGTTCCAAAGTCTAAGCTAAGAAGAATGCTACCTCTTCTTCCAAAATCAAAATCTATTATCCGAATCCTCGGCTTTCACTTTGCCTCTCCACTGTGTGATGTATTAGGCGAGACCCATATGACCTGAGGAACTCTGACAGCGCATCGTGGAATGCCGTGATCCGGGGTCTGCTGAGCCAGCATATTTGAAAGACGTGTCAGTACTCTGGGAGTGTGGGACTGGATGTTCTCGGTGGGGCAGTGGATAATACCTGCGCCCGAATTAAATATGCATTTACGTAATATGACGTGTATGTATGTGTAATGTATGTTTACCTATGCCATCCTCTTAGACCTTCTACTGTGGCATATAAACTGACAGGCTCTTGTCAGACCTCTGTGGCAAGCAGCTGCTTGAGGGGGTATTTTTTTTAATGTATTGAATACGTTAGCTACTGTGTGATTACGATCCACTAAAGACATTCGTCTAATAGATTTCTCAAATAAATAAGAGCAATCTTAACAGAAATCTTTAAACTTTTCTTGAAAAATGTACGAAAAATTCATAAAATTAATGATTTTTTTTTATCAATTACCTTAACACCATTCTCGAATAGTGGATGGATGACCCGTCTTGGATCCCTTGGATTCGCTGCTGGGTGCCAATGAATTTTTAATTATCTACTCACGAGATTTTAGTTTAACGAAATAAAACAAAGTCATCAATTTTAGCGTCATTTTGTTTTCAGAGAGACAAATGATATCCCAATACCGAAACAAAACACGTAACCATGGAGACCATAAGCTTCCTTGTTTAGAAAGGTCACCATTACTATTATATGTGGATTTAAAAGAGTGACATTCACTAAAGCTTCTGGAAATTAACTTTCGTTTTCTTTTTAATTTCGATTTCTGAATTAATAAGCTTATCGATATTGTAAAAATATCCGTATGCCACTGGATGTAACCGACAACCTTCCCTGTAAGTATAAATTTTGTATATAAAGCGTCCGTTTGATACGTTCCAGAAACGAAACAGAATAAAATAACGTTACAAATAAAGCAAACACGTGCCTATACTTCACAGTAAAACGTGATATTCTTTTCGCCCTTGCTCCTTGAATATGATATTTTTCAGAATTATTAAAATAATAAATAAAGGCTATTGCGATACGACTCAGAAATCTAAAATATTTGGTGGTGTAGAATGTCACCAACAGATGGCAGCAGTAAACATCAACATTGCTTAGTTCCGCAATTCCCAGTAAGCAACGGAGAGAGAAATGTTGTACGTATACCTTTCTGCTTCACACTCTACACAGAGTTGCAATAAATATCACACACACCATCTTACTCGAGTTATTCGAATTAAATAAATCACGTTAGCGTTTTAGACTTATTAAGAATATTGCTTTAAACCTGAAAGATCCACTGTTTTTCAATACAAACTTTCGAAATAAGTGCTGCCATCTCTCTGTGACTAGACGAAATAATTTAACAATATGAATATTTTGTTTGAATGAAACAACATGAATATCAAGTTTCATCGCAAGTCACAATTCTACTCATGAATGTTGGACATATATGTAATAAGAACAGATCTGACTTGTAAAATTTGCAGCTATATATAATTAGTAGAATTGTAGCATCACCAGCAACTTTGATTAAATGACATTGCAAAACTTGAAATAAGTAAAAATAAAGTACTATAAGCGATATATATCAACTATTGAACATTTTACTAACATTGAATAGATAGAATTAGTATCTAAAAATTTCTTATATTTTTATAGAGAGGTCAAGCTATTCGAAACAATTCAGTACACTCCAAATGCGCAAATCAAATTGAAGCAGGTATAGGCCCTAGGCCTGCGACTGCTGCTCTCAATGTATGATCTTTGATCTTTGAACTTTATATTTTTATGGTATAAAATATAATTATATAAAACATGTTATCGTAAAGTGACACATAAATCTCAATATATTAAATATTGCAGAGTTTTATTAAGGAAAATAATTTTGACTGCTTTTATTTTTGTTATTTTCTCTCTAAACGAGAAAAAACAGTTTTTCAGAATCAATGTGTATGTAAAGTGAGTTACGTATTGTAAGCAATTGAAAACCTTGCTCGGCAGTGGAAAGATAACACAGGGAACTCGCCCCTCTTCATGGCTAGGTGAATTGACTGGAATACAGGAATTAGGACGCTGCAATCGAAAACTTTACATTACGCCTAAGGAAGCTGTGTCTCTTCTCCCTTAGACACTCATTGGTTCACCTTCGGGAAAATTCCACGTAGATTCACATTCTTCACCCTTGTAACGATCACGAAATCATGCATCTTATCGTTTATGCCGAAGGATTTCTTTATCCTTCGTCCGGAGATAGTAGGTATTTTTTAAAGAACATCTATCACTCGAACTGAAGTTTTAATATATTATTTGCCCTTATATAACAAGTGGTAACTTATTCGTATTGAAAATATAACGCCTTTAGGTATAAATTTTTTATATACCAAATGTATATATTTCTAATGAGCCAATAGTGCTGATTCAGTAATTTGACACAGACGGTTGAAAACATATGTTAATTGATACCATTATCAAAAAACTAGGGATTTACACGAAAATTTACACGACTGATCTGTCACATTTTCTCACACAAAACACAAATTAAAAGAGATTACAGAATAAAATTAGGAACAGGCTGAGACATTTCCATCTTGACAAAACGGTTAGCGGTTTGTCACGTATCAGAAAAGAGGTAACGCTCACGCTCAATACTCACCACTTTCCCGTAGCGGGAAAGGCAGGAACTGATGACGTCGTTGTCCATCTCAAAAGGGACAATGCGGACAAGAAGACGTCTCTCCTTCGAGTCAAGGGGCTTCACTCTAACGGTCTTCTCCTGGAAGGTGAAACCTCCTGCAACTATCCTGTCGAAAACCTCAACGCTACGGAGAGGGTCAAAGTGTATCGACCACCCCCGTAGCTTCAGAGACAGGAGCCACAGGCCTCACCAAACTGCTTCTTCAGCGCCGAGATGACTTCTCCAACTGTCGCTGACGATGAAGCTCACCGACAGATGGCGCCTCAACACGCTCGTCATCTTCGATCTGAAAAGCTAAGACAATTTACACAAATTCAGCAAAAATACAAGAACTACCACTTTTAAAATAAATAACTTAAAATAGGCTCCCGGTCCAACACTGAACCGGAAGCAGCTGTATACCGATCCAACCAGCGACGAATGTACCAAATTTCTGCTTTTTGTTTTTTTTTCCATTTTTTCTTTTCTTTTTCCCTCTCTTTTGGTGGATCTCTTTTGGTGGACCATTACTGGCCTGTCACCTCCTTGTTTCACTGGAGGCTCTGAGAAGTTTTTTTACACCTCCTAGTGCCCTTTTTTCCTTTTTGGCTTGTTTTTCTCCTCTTTTTCTTTGTATGGCCAATTATTGCAAGTATTCGGATCTGACACTTAGGTGTCAGTTCCTCAATGTGAGAGGCCTCACACTGGAGAAACAGAAGGTCATCATTGGTCATTTTATGCAGACCAATTATGACATTCTGTTTCTCCAAGAGACACATTTCCCCAACACTAGAAGAATACTACACTTTAGACATTTATTTCCACAATTATCCTACTTCTCCAATGTCACCTCTAAGAGCAGAGGAGTAGGAATAATTATTAATCACAACAACAGAATACAACACAGACATTGAGGGCAGAATTCTATCTGTTGACATTAAATTTCACACATACATTATTAAAATTATCACGTTTTATTTACCCAGACAAAACATATCACACTACAATTTTTATCAGGATCTAAGACAACACCTAAACAATAATTATGATGGACTCATCATTGGAGGGGATTTTAACAGCATTGTTGCATCTCCCAGGCACCTCATTTTTCAAAATTTTTACATGACATGGACCTCATAGACATTTGGAGACACATGAACCCAGATATTGCAGGTCACACAAGGTTTGACAAAGTACATAAAACAGGATCCAGGCTTGATAAAATTTTAGTCAGCAAAAACATTGTCAAAATATACTACAGATGTTACAATACTGATATTAACTCACATACCTGTGAGGTCAGTGATCACCTCCTTGTGCATGCACATTTTGATTTACATCCAAAAACACAGGCTAGGGGCAGAAGCACTTGGAAGATGAATACAACACTCCTAGAAGACGAGGAAATACAGACAAAAATCGCTGACTGCATTACTGAGGATGTCTCAAAGACCACAAAGTTTGATCAAAACTGGTGGCAGAACCTAAAAACAAAAATTAGAAAACTCCTCAGAACAGAAGGCATTTACAAAGCACAAAACTTAAGAACAGAAATCAACGAATGTAAAGCACTTTTGAAAGCTGCCACAAATGGCACACACTTCCTTAGAACACAGAGATTAGACACAACATACCATGAACAACAGATACACAAACTAAAACACACTCTTCAGCAACTTTACAAACAGAAGGGGCAACTCATAACTGGGAAAAATCATGATGCCCAAGTTGCTGAAGAGGAAGATTGTAATAATTTATTAACTAGATTAAAACATGAAACAAGACAAACCACTAACTTAACTGAACTAGAAATTAATGGAACAAAAACACATGACACACAGCTCATATTGAAACATATACATGAACAATACACTAAACAAGTGGGTTTTCAGATTTTATTTTCCAAACAGACAATATTTTTGTGCTTTTCTCTCCTTTCGATGGGGCCGCTTCTTCGACTTGCCACCTTAAACGTTCAGGGCGGAGGATCGCCCAGAAAGCAGAGCTGGATCCGAGGTTATTTAGAGAAAAATAACATCGATTTTCTTCTCCTACAAGACTCATTTGGACAGTGCCTGCTGGGCTAAAGAACTTTAAAAAAAGACAAACATCGTTCCTTCTTCTCTTTCGAATCCAGCAATGCCCGAGGTATGGCAATTATTCAGGGCCACAGTCATAAATTTCATATCTGCAAATTTGAAAGTGACGTGGGAGGCCGTGTCATGAAGATTATTGTGGCTTACGAAGGCTTTCGATTCTGTATGGTAAACGTCTATTGCCCCAACAGATCGAAGGAGAGAACTGAATTTTATAACAATTTGACATATTTTCTGAATGACTCTTATGATTGTCTGATATTGGCTGGATATTTTAATTCAGTCGTGGATGTGGATTTGGACGCCTCGGGTGGATCCGTGAATCAGTACGACAGCAGCCGATTACAGCTGGCTCGTCTGGTGAGCGGATACCATCTGGAGGACGTCTGGAGACGCAAAAACGATGATCCATTCGCAGCTACCTGGCAGTCGCCAGACGGCCAGATTAAGAGGCGAATTGATCGAATTTATGTCTCTAGCCAATTTCTAGCTCAATGTGTTAATTTTAATATCGCTGACGTAAACAGCCAGAATTTTTACGTCAGCGACCATCGGATCGCCTCAGGAGACATAATTATTCCCAGGGAGGATAGGAGGGGCAAGGGTTTGTGGAGAATGAACATTTCCCATCTGGAAAATGCAAATTTGAAGCAATCCTTGACTGATATTATTGATTCAGACATCGCGTCAGCCGACTCATTTACCGGCTCCTGGCGGGAGGGGCTGAAGGGAAGGTTACGCGTTTGTTTACAAACAGAGGGAAGGCAACTCGCAAATAAGAAAAAGGAAAGATTACGTTTTCTGAGGAGTGTTGCTTTGGGTCTTTACAGAAGAGGATGTCAGAGCGATGCTAATAACCTACTAGTGCAATCAGTAAACAACGAAATTAGTGATATTTATATGTCAACAGGCCTTCAGGCAAAACAGGTTTCGTTTAGAAAACAAATTGAAATGGAGGAAAATTTCTCCTCTGTATATGAATTTTCGGCTCCCAAAAATCTGGAAGTCTCCTCCATCACTTCCATTCGCGATGCTGACAGGGGGGGGTTGAGTTTTTGGCACCGAAAACATTAAAAAAGTGTTTGTTAAATTTTTTGAAAACCTGTTTTGCGAAGACAGAATTCACGACGAAGATATGTTGAATTGGATTGGAGACTGCCCTCAAATATCAGAGGATGAAAAAGAATTGCTGGAAGAACCAATTTCGGCTACAGAGGTGGAGAAGGCAATTAGGAAAATGCGATCGGGAAGTGCCGCCGGCACCGACGGCTTCCCGATTGAGTTTTATAAAGCTTATGTTAGATCTCTGCGAGTTCCACTTGCAGCTTCATTGAACCAATTAACAACGTCTGGTGAAATGTCACTCAACTCAACATGAGAAGAGCAAAAATTGCACTTTTAGGAAAACGACCCGATGGGAATAATTTTTCTGTTAATGATTGGAGACCCATTTCTGTGTTCAATAGTGATTATAAAATTTTCGCAAAAGTTATCTCGATCAGATTGAGTAAAGTTCTTTCGGCACTCATTGGGCATATGCAAACATGCTCGGTGGGGGGGAGGAAAATTAATCAAAATTTAAGTATTTTAGCGGATGCAGTTGATTACGTAAATTTAAAACGTAGCAAATGCTGTTTACTCTCTGTTGATCAAAACAAAGCTTTTGATAGAGTGTCACATAATTTCTTGTGGCACCTATTTAAAGCCCATAACTTTGGAAATAATTTTATAAACACTCTGAAGTGTTTATATAAAAATATTGAAAGTGGTGTCAGTGTGAATGGGAGCATCTCTGACTTTTTCCGTGTCTCCAAAGGAGTAAGGCAGGAATGCCCTCTCACCTTTGGTTTTTGTTTTGACTATTGAAACTTTAGCTAGGAAAATTCAGGCTGACAGGCTCTTCCAGGGCATTCCTCTCCCTGGAAGATCCAACGTCCAGCTTAAATATGTCGCCTATGCAGACGACATAAATTTCTTTTTCGAGAATGAATTTTCTCTAGATAGATTTTTTAATATTTTCAAAATTTATTCAAAAGCCACAGGGGCGGAGCTTAATCTTTATAAGACAAGAGCTCTGACATGGGGCAATTGGAAAGAAGACACATACAATATTATTGTGCCAGTTAATGAACCTATCAAAATACTGGGCGTTTATTTTGATAGGAAAGGATGCCATCACAAAACTTGGACCGAAAGCAACGGAGTTGACTTATCGCTCGCCAACAGGGCAAAATTAGCCAATGCAATTTTGATTTCTAAATTTACTTTGATAGGCAGCGTCTTCAGACCTCCAACACAATTCCTTTCGGATTTCACAAAAATTCTTTTTGACTTCATTTGGCAGGGCACGAAGGCAAAGGTCTCACGATTTATGCTCTATCACCCCTGTAATGAAGGAGGCCTGAATATTAAACATCCCGGTTCTTGGCAAAAGGCAGTTTACCTGCGAGAGGCATTTTTTAATATTTCTAGTGTCGATCATCCAGGAGCTACTTTCAGTAATTATTTGGGCTGGAAATTCTGCGAGCTGGGATGCCAGGACGCAGAATATCGCGGCCCAAAAGCTGCTAAAATGTCCCATCGCTACAGTGGGCTGGCGAACTTATACAGATTCTGCGAGAGGCTGAGTAGCGGTACTTCGGTCAGCGAAATGTCTCTGCGGGACCTGTATATGTCATTTCTGCCGCCCTGGGTGGCTCCCATTGCCCATCGATATCACAATATCGACTGGGCGAAAGCCTGGGACAATATTTATAAGCCTGGTACCATTACTGAGTTTAGAGACATCAACTGGCTTGCGGCTCACAATGCCCTTCCGACCCGAGTAATTCTACATAGTAGAGTGGCCTTTATATCTGACAAATGCGAAAGTTGCGGGATTGCCGAAGATATTGGCCACGTATTGTATCACTGCCCGTTTGCGGCAGCGGTTTGGAAGGACATATGTAATTGGATGAGAATCCAGAGCCTCTCACTAGAGGAGGTTCTCTTTCACACTAATGGGACCAGAAACAATTATGTGATGAATCTAGTGCTGGCCACAACAAAGGCATTACTTTGGAAGGGCCGTAGCTACCGTCATTTTAATGTTTCTACCAGTACTACCTTTCATGTAATTTGTAACGTAATTCAGAAGAGGAGACGCGCCGACAGGGGTTTCAAGAAGAACCCTCTGTTTTGGAAAATTTGGCGCGATTTCCTTTTTTTGTAATTATGTTTTTAGGGTTTCCCGCGGCCTGCGTGCCCGGATTTTACCCTGCGGTCCTTCACTGGATCACAGAGTGTCTATTTAGTGTGTTTTTATAGTGTTGGCTTCGGCCACTTTTTTGTTTTTTGTGCCAAAAATGCTTAGTTGACTCGCACTCGCTCGTTGGCGCGAGCGAGTCGCGAATTTTTTCTAAGGTCACTGGCGTCTGGCTTGGATCTGCGCCGAGCGCTGCCCCGTCCTGTGGGAATGACGGGTGCTCTTGGCTGCCGTTCACAGGGCACGGTGGCGATGCGTAGGGCGCTCTCTATCGGGATGACCCGCATAGAGTATCGCCACCGGTTTTTGGCACATGCTTCTTTGCGTTTGAATGGCTTCTTGATTAAAGTTTCTGCAATCTAATTGTTCCTTGTTATGTGAGAATTAGATTAGGGAAGCTATTCTATCTCTTTTCTAGTCCTTCTCATTTAGTTTTCAATCTCTCTTTCTTCTTGTCACTGGCGTCTGGCTTGGATCTGCGCCGAGCGCTGCCCCGTCCTGTGGGAATGACGGGTGCTCTTGGCTGCCGTTCACAGGGCACGGTGGCGATGCGTAGGGCGCTCTCTATCGGGATGACCCGCATAGAGTATCGCCACCGGTTTTTGGCACATGCTTCTTTGCGTTTGAATGGCTTCTTGATTAAAGTTTCTGCAATCTAATTGTTCCTTGTTATGTGAGAATTAGATTAGGGAAGCTATTCTATCTCTTTTCTAGTCCTTCTCATTTAGTTTTCAATCTCTCTTTCTTCTTGAAATGAGCTGATTGGTGTGTGAAATAACCGCTGAGGAACTTACGCTTTTACGTTACGTTTTTTCGGCGGTTGAAGTTCTGAGAATGCAAAGTTAGTTCAGGCGGAGTGATTCAAGGAGCCCAACTCTTTAGAATCACGAAGCATGTTAGACTTATCATGGCCACACTGAGAATTCTCACTATTTCTATATAAATAGTGGGTTTTCAGATATTAATTGCCAAACAAACAATATCAAAATAAAAACACAGAGCATAATAAACTTGTTGAATTAGACCACTTTATCAATAAAATTTCTCCACACACTAGACAAAAATTAGACACACAAATAACCACACAGGAAGTTAAAC
The DNA here is from genome assembly GCA_038380435.1 of Ryuthela nishihirai. Classification (NCBI taxonomy): domain Eukaryota; kingdom Metazoa; phylum Arthropoda; class Arachnida; order Araneae; family Heptathelidae; genus Ryuthela; species Ryuthela nishihirai. The sequence continues at coordinate 17,793 of JAWZYU010000681.1, forward strand.
AAGCCATTTTTAGTTTCAAATTAAAAAAAAGTCCTGGGGTAGATGGCTTCCCCATCGAATTTTATAGAACTTTCTGGAATATTTTGGAAACACCATACACCGAATTTCTACAAACAATTATTGAACACAAACAAATGACAACAGACATGAAAACAGGCAAAATAAAACTATTATGCAAAAAACCCGAACAGACACACATATTGGATAATTGGAGACCAATAACACTTTTAACTGTAGACTACAAAATATTCAGTAAAATTATCACCAACAGATTAACACAGGCAATGCCAGAAATTATCTCAGTCTACCAGTCTTGTTCTGTTCCAAAAAGAACCATACAAAATAATAACAGACTAATGACCGACGTAATTGAGTACATAAATCACAAAAATATTAGAGCTGCAATCATTTCCCTGGATCAAAAAAAGCCTTTAATTCTATCTCACAAGAAGCAATCCACACTGCTCTGGAAATTTATGGCATAGGACCAAATTTTTTCGATATAATACACACACTGTACACAGACATTTCTTACATAGTTGAAATTAATGGACATTCTTCTAACAAAATTGCAGGGAACAGGGGGGTAAGGCAAGGATGCCCTCTGTCCCCACTGCTTTTTGTATTAGTAATTGATTTTTTCATACAACAGATACAGAATGACACACAAATTTCTGGCATTTCTCTTCCGGGAACCAGGAATAGACTAAAAATTTCAGCTTATGCTGATGACTTGGTCCTATTTGCCACTAATGAGTTTTCGATCAACAGAATCTTTAAACTTTATGATATTTTTAGCAGGACTACAGGCCTGTCCCTCAACAATAACAAAACTGCTTCTTTGTGTTGGGGCACTTGGGACAGGTCTTTGCTAAAACATATTGGTTGTAATGACACTAATATCAAAATTCTAGGTATCTCTTACAACAGATTTGGTTTTGTACACAAACATACACCACACTTTGCAACAACATTGAAAATACAATTACTAAATGGAAAGATTATGACATCTCTACCTATAACCGAGCTAAAATTGCTAAATCAAATATTTTACCAAAGATTTCTTACTTAGCCACTGTGAACCCACCAAACACCACACACATTAAAAAAATTAATAAACTTATTTTTGGTTTTGTTTGGAATGGCAAGCCAGAGTTGATTAAAAGGGAAACTCTCCAAAACCCAATCAGCTTGGGTGGACTTGCCATTCCAAACATTGCCACGATGACTAAAATTTTATATCTTGAAGACATTCAAAGAACATTACACACACCTACTACCCCTTCTTTCTTTCTCTTGAACTACTTTGCCTTCTTTAAAACTAAACACATATGCACACAGAATAGTTATAATGGGCCCAAAAACACAGAGCACAACACACACTATAGATTATTACCTTCCATAATAACACTTGTACACAGTAAAGGTCCAATACCCAGCCCCATTAATAAAAAACAACTATATGCAACTATACAGCCCTTTTTTCCAACTACATTCCAACAGTTATACCCAAGTATTAATTGGCTAAGGCCTGGACCAACATTGCCAGTATACACTTTGACAAAAATATGAGATATTTTAATTGGAAGGTAGCCCACAATATTGTCTATACCAATTCAAGAAGAAGACATTGTGGTTTCATTGCTTCTCATAATTGCCTAAGATGCCCTACCAGAGAAAGCATTGATCATTTAGTTTACCACTGCTGGTATGCTATCAAGATCTGGACTAAAGTAGGCCAATGGCTCCAGATAGCAACACCATTGTTAAGAGCAGTGAGATTTCATGATTTCAAACATACCCTACCAAGAAGCACTACATTATCAATTTGGTAATTAGCATAGTTAAATACCAAATTTGGCTCTCCAGATGCCAACTACAGCATGAACACACAGAGACATCCACCACAGCAGTTTTGGAAAAGACAAAGATGATAATCAAAGTTTATAGAAAGCGTGACAAATCTGTTCTTCCACATGCTAAGTACATTCTTCTGTGGTGTCTACCACACATCTAAACGGTTCCCACACTTTTACTGCTCCCTTATAGCTCATCATAACACTGTTCTCTTTCTTACTCCTTCCTTTCCTTTCCCACCTTTTACTCAGTCTTTCCCTCCATTATCATATCATTTTTCCTTTTCTTTAATATTCCTTTCCCCTTACTATCTCTTACATCTCACAATACTTTTTTTCCTACCTTTCTCTATAATTATTTATATTTTTTATCTCTCACAACTCAATATCTTGGATCACAACTCTAAATTTCACTTTCTCAGAACATTAACGCCCCCCCCCCTACCGTAACCAATTTTTTTTATCACTTTTGACCATTTCATTAGAAAGTACATATATTTAAGTGTCCAAAAAGTCTTTATTTGTGGGAATCGGCCATGGGGTTCTCTTGCAATTTGCATTCCCATGGCCCCCCACAATTTGCTTTTTCGGTTTGTTTTTCCCATTATGAGTTTTAAAGTTGCAAGGTGTCTGCCCCCAGTGGTCATATTTGGCCATATGAGTAGACACCGGCATAGAGCAATACTGTAGTGTGTGGGGGGCCACATTTTCCGCCCCCTGTTCCCTCCTGCCTCCCTAATTGTGGGAGCTTTGGGAGGGGAGGGGGGTGTGGTGGCCTCATCTCACTGCGGTGTTGAAGATTTCAAAAGTAGACCTTGCCCATTTGAAATTTTCAAACAAAGGAAAAACAAACTAGCACCGATCCAACTTTACGACGTAGTACTGTGTCTGTTAACCGATCTATCTATCTATAATAAATACTACACCGGTCAGTAATGGCGATTTTAAACTTTTGTCCGTTATTTTTCTGTTTTGCGTCACTGCGAAGCGAATGCCTCTTCCTTCCTCTCTATTATTTGTGTTTTGCAACTCCAACCCGAAACTCCGAGATTTCAATTCCATTCTTTTATATTTTCCACTAACACTTTCACCGCAGTAAATCACGGTCTTCAGTCCATTATTTTTCATTTAAGAGCCGACTGGCCTATTCGGAGGCCCAGTCCGCTAGTGGGTTCTATCCTGGGAACTGTGAATAATCATCCTCTTTTGTTTTGGTCTCTAAGCAATACTTCACAGCAAACGTGATGTAATTTTCACCCATGCTCCTTGAATCCGGTGTTTTTCAGAGTTATTAAATTAATAAATAACGTTATTCGATACGACTCAGAAATGTAAAATATTTTTTAGTGTAGCTCTTCATCAAAAGATGGCAGCAGTAAATACCAACATAGCTTTGTTCTGCAATTTGGTGTAAGGAACAGAGAAAGAAATGTCGTTGGTAGACCTTTCTGTTTCAAACTCTGCAGAGAGTTGCAATATATATATATCACAAATGTCATCTTACTCGTGTTAGTCGAAATAATTTAATACACGTTTATTATTTATTAAAAATATTGCATTAAACCTGGAAAGACTGTTGTTTTTCCATAGAGCAAATAAGTGCTGCTATCACTCTGTGACTAGACAAAAGAACAAGATGAATATTTTGCTTTCAAATGTGAGTGGAAATTCCCAAAGATCACACAACCTACGATGATACTTTAGGAATAAAATTCATGAACCAATAATCAGATTATTTATTATAAGTAGATTTTTGCCAACATACAAAAGTTTAACCGAGAGAAGAATAAAACAGTATTTTACAATCAGTAAATTCTGAATAGCTTTTAATATGTCATGTTATATACCAAAATAAATTATATGTCAAGATGGTTTTTTGTGATGAATTTAAATTTTGCAATATCTTAGACCAGTAGCCTTCAAACACAAAATTACTAAAATTTATTTAAATCGAAATCCTTATCGGAATTTCTGCTTATACTTAATTTATTTATGGTGCATGTGAACTGCCAAGAAACCCGAACAGAGTTTTTTACAGCCAGACCATAAACGAAGAAAAGGTCTTCTGGGAAATTAGATGGTAAAAGGACTCTATGTTCTTAATGTTCCTTGTTGCCTTTTGTTCTTAAAAGATATGAACTACCAGTCTTTAAATAAAGATAATTTTTACAATAAAAATATTTCACTGAAACGTTGATAATAGTTCAAATCAAACATTTTTCACGTCAAAGGACTGGATCTCAAACTAGTCCTTTCGTTTTAATAAAAAAAAAGAGATTTTTAGGGTACTGGAATTATTCGGTTCTCCTTATCATAGGAGTCCTAGTGAGGGAATGTCTAGCGGAGAAGAATGTAAACTTTTCGATTGCAGCGGCCTCTAAAAACATGGCAAATTCGTGCATTGTGGTAAAGCCACCTAACCAGGGAGAGGAGCGAGTTGCTTGCGCTATTTTTCGCTGCTGAGGAATATTTTTAAATGCTTACACCACGTTAAAAATTTTAGATACACTGTGAAAAATGCTAGTTTCCAAAACATGTCTTTCACGAGGCACCATTATAATATTCTTTGCGTTTTGAGAGAGAAAGTCACAAAGAACTAGCACAAAATCATTTATCTTAATAAAATTGTATTTTGTAAAACACGTAGTAACTGTGCTCAGGAAGAAATTTTTAATATTTGAACACTCAAAAAAATTTAATATATCACAATAATTACAGATCTATCTGTCACTGCACGATAACAAGTTTCGTATAAATTTATATTACTCAACTGTACATATTTTCAATAAAAGCATTTCGATTATGTTACTTCTATAAATATTCAACAGATGGCAGCAGATACTTCTCGTATCAGCCTGAGACTGTATTACAGTTTCTGCTCAACTGCTCCCGCTACAATGCTTTGTTCCGGGAGCTTCATGCTATCGGAACCACTGACTAACACCATTACCACTCTTCTTGGCAACAACGACAATGCGAAGCTGCAGCGACAGCGCTTCCGTATGGCCACTGACTTCTTTCAGAACATTGGCCTCTTCTGCAAGGTCTAATGTCCTACATTTGACATTGTCCTCAAGAGAGCCTACTTTATTCTTTTAGGAATAGCTGAGAGGCTGATTCTTCTGCATCCTCTATCTCACTATTCCGTTGTGACTGGTGTAGGGAACCCCTTCTCTGGAGGCTAATTTCACCATATTTACAACACCTTGAACCTTCAACCATCGTAACATGAACTCCTGAACGGGACAAAGCTCAGCTTCGGCAAAATTACACAATGCAGCGAAACTTACACCTCTGCGGAGCTGGCCTCCTTCTCATTAGATCGTATTTGGTTACTTTGCCCATTGGGGCGGGGGTGGATCAGTCGGTAGCGCGCCAGGCTCGTATTTTGTAGTTCCCAGGTTCGAGTCCCAGCTGGGTCAGCGTTGAGATTTATCTCCGCAAAAATTCCCCGCCCTGCCCACGGTCAGTAGGGGACACCGATGGGCTTGGAAAGGTCGCCGTCCGTCGGATGGGACGTTAAGCCATGGCCCCGTGTGCGGGAGAGCCATACCCTGTGCACGTTAAAGAACACGCTGGATGGCCTTGACGGGAGACTACCATCTGTCTCCTAACAGCTGTTGCAGTGGGTCCCCTCCCCCAACCTTCTCTGAGCCTTCGGGGTCCATGTGACCTGGCCATTTAGCCCATGGTGTGCAAAAAAGTGTCGCTCAGAGGTAAAACAATCCAACGTTAAAGAACACGCTGGATGGCCTTGACGGGAGACTACCATCTGTCTCCTAACAACTGTTCCAGTGGGTCCCCTCCCGCAACCTTCTCTGAGCCTTCAGGGTCATGTGACCAGGCCATTTAGCCCATGGTGTACAAAAAAGTGCCGTTCAGAGGTAAAACAATCCAACGTTAAAGAACACGCTGGATGGCCTTGACGGGAGACTACCATCTGTCTCCTAACAGCTGTTCTTGTGGGTATCCTCCCCAACCTTCTCTGAGCCTTCGGGGTCCTTGTGACCTGGCCATTTAGCCCATGGTGTGCAAAAAAGTGCCACTCAGAGGTAAAACAATCCAACGTTAAGGAACACGCTGGATGGCCTTGACGGAAGACTACCATCTGTCTCCTAACAGCTGTTCTCGTGGGTCCCTCCCCAACCTTCTCTGAGCCTTCGGGGTCCTTGTGACCTGGTCATTTAGCCCATGGTGGGCAAAAAAGTGCCGCTCAGAGGTAAAACAATCCAACGTTAGAGAACACGTTGGATGGCCTTGACGGGAGATTACCATCTGTCTCCTAACAGCTGTTCCAGTGGGTCCCCTCCTGCAACCTTCTCTGAGCCTTCGGGGTCCAGGTGACATGGCCATTTAGCCCATGGTGTGCAAAAAAGTGCCTTTCAGAGGTAAAACAACCCAACAACCCAACTTTTCCCATTACTACTTTTACTTAATCGGAAGGATTCCCCCTCCTTTGTAATTAGGAAAAACTCTCGAAAGCAAATTATATCTAAAATCAGTTTCACTTGAGTTTTTCTTAATCCCTTGTATCGTCGAACTAAGATTCAGACACAGCTGTCGGGCATAAGGTTAAACTAATTTAATGCGATCAGCGAGACAGCCTCAGCAAAACATAATGTTCTCTGCCAGTAGTCCCTCAAAACGCATATCTTTCAATCAACTTTCATTCTTTCACACAACATTCACTGCCCCACACGCGTTTGAAATGGGGTGTGCTTGCTAGGGATTATTCCCAAGTCTTATTAGACGGCATCCCTTCCCCTTCGAAGCATGCACAATTGAGATGCGTGTGGGGCTTCAAGAGAAAGACAAATACAAACCTTTCGCCATAACCAAAGAAAAACATAAAAAATTTAGCACCCTTGAGGGGTCCAAATCCGGGTTCCTGCCATTGCGCAGGAAATTAAGTTTCGGCTGCATAAAATAAAAAAGCGCTCCGCCTCCCTTTCCTATCCCGAAAACTCGGATAAGGACCCCGTTCAGTTCAAGTCACACTGAGTCTTGTGACCACAGTTGTTCTTGAAAAATGTTGTTCTTGAAAAATACGTTGTTCTTGAAAAATAATTGTAGGGTGATCTCGGAGATCCGTAAAAAGAGATGAGCATGAGACATCGGATAATAATTAAATTAAAGAAAATGGATTTATTTCCTGTGTGAGGAAGGAATCAGAGTCAAAGAAAGTGGAAGAAAGAAAGGAGGGAAAAAAGGAAAGGCCGAGGGGAGAAGGGGGAGTCAGTAGGAGCAACAGCGCTCGTATCCTAAGGTCAGTTGGCAGTCTGCCTCGCCCAGGAATGCTGAGCCTAAGGGTGGGTCTAGCCGAAGGTTACGGTAGCGTGGCTTTCAATGGCGAGATGGATGAGTGTGTCGTTTTTCTGCTGAGGTCCTGCCATCCTCTCAGATCTCCTACTATGGCATATAAACTGACAGGCTCCTGTCAGACTTCTGTGGCAAGCAGCTGCTTGAGGGGGTATTTATTTTTTATTTTTTTTAGTTTAGTTACACTGCACGAAAATTGGGATTTCCTTGCACAGACTTTCCCATAGAATTAATGTTTTCCTTTTTTTTTTGCTATTATTATTTTTTTAATATTCTTAATGTTTCAGTAATTTTTTTCTCTTAGATTTTAAGAGATTTTTTTTTCCTTCCTCTTTCTCTTAAGTCTTAAGAGTTAATTCTTTTTTTTTTATTTATTTAAATTTAATTTTTTTTTAATATTTTTTGGGGGGTAATTATTTTTTGTTGGTATATATATATATATTTTTTTTTAGTATTATTATTATTTTTTTTTGTTTTCATTAGTTTTTTTACTACCTTTTTTTTAATAAGTTTTTTTGTTAATTTTTTTTTTATTATTTTTATTATTAATTTTTTTTTCTTCTTTTTTTCCTTTCTCTTTTTTTAATAATTTTTTTTTCTTATTTTTATTAATAAGTTTTTTTTTTCCTTTCTTTTTTATTAATCTTATCTTTTATATTAATTTTTTTTGTTCTTTTTTACAATTTATTCCATATCTCTGTTTCTTTAAGGAATTCCAGTAGGAAGGCAAATATTTTTGTTTGAATTGAGATTGTAGGATGATTTAAAATTAATTTCAGTGTAAATTCATTAATATTTATGTTTCTAAGTTTTTCAAAGAATTTTTCTCGTTGTGAGTCATGTTTTCCACAATTTAATATAAGGTGGGAGGAATTTTCAGTAATGTTACATTTTGTACATTTAGGTGAGGTACTTAACTTGAGTAAGAATTTTGATTTATTTAAGAGAATTGTATCTGTTCTTAACCGAAATATGATTTTGGATTCATGTCTGGAAAATGGTAATTGTTGGAAGGTATTAATTTTGTTGGAAAGTTCAAATCTAAAATTTGGTTTAAAAATAGAGTGAAATTGAACATATTTTTCTAAAATTTTGAATTCTAATTTTTTTATTTCTTTTTTAACATGTATGTAAAAGTTATGTGTTGGGGAAATATCATAATCATGTGCTGATTTTGCAATTTTATCCACATATTCATTTTCTTTAAATCCAGAGTGTCCTGGTATCCAACAGAGTTGAATATGGTTATTTTTTCCAGTTAGGTTTTCATTATAAAGTTTTAGTAGTGTATATGTATAGTATGGATATGTGGTGTATGTGTGGTCTTGTATTAATGTGTGTATAGCACTTTTAGAGTCAATGAAGATAACTATTGATTGATTTTGTAACTTTACTAAAGTCCAGTTAAGTGCAGCAAATATTGCATAAATTTCAGCATGCAATATCTGGGTAAAATCAGGTAATTTGTATGCTAAAGATATATTTTGTGATGGAATATATACAGCAGCACTGGATGACCCAGAATCTTTTATGAAGGACCCATCTGTGTAGATTTCCAAGCAATTGTTAAATGTTTCTGTTTTGAAATTAGTGAAAATTTGAAATATAGCTTCATTAGAAACTTCATTTTTTGAATTTAAATGTGGAATCTCTGTGTAAACCACTGGAAGTTTGTAACACCATACTGCTAAAGATTCAGTAATGTCTCCTCGCAGTACATCTTTATTTAGTTTGTTAAAAAATTCTTTTAATAATTCATTTTCTTTAATTTTTTTTATAAAATATAAGTCTTTTAAAGTTTTGATAGAATGGGTGATCTGGTAGTTTATAGTGGAGTCTTGTGTAATACTTTAAGATTAAAATTGAATGCCTAATTTCAAATGGAGGAATGGCTGTTTCAGCCAGAAGAGCTAAAGTCGGACAAAATTTTGGTAAGCCTAAAGCAATTTTTAAACATTTGTTTTGGATAACGTTTAATTTCTTTAAGTTATTTAGATTAGGTTTGTCTATAAGGTCTAAGCCATATTCCATTTTTGATCTGATTAAATTTAAGTAGAGTGTAATTAAAGTTTTTTGATCAGTGCCTTCTTTTTTGAAAGCAAAGTATTTATAAATATTTAGGAGTTTTGAGCCAGAATTGTATGCTTTCTCCAGATGAGAGTTCCATAACAATTTTGAATCTAAGTTAAAGCCCAATAATTTACATTTGTTGACTTGATTAATAGGTTGTGAGTTAATTTTTAAGAGAAATTTTGGATTATAATTTCTAAGTCTATAAAAATAAATACAAAAGGTTTTATCTGTGTTGATTGTTAAATTCCATTTTTTACAATAATTTATCAGTTTGTCTAATTGTTGTTGTGTTTTTTCCTGTAGAGTATATTCATTTTTGTCTGATACCCAGAAGGTAAGGTCATCAGCATAGCTTGTAAAGTTAAATTTTTTATCAAAAATCTTTTTGATGTCATGTACGTATAAATTAAAAAGAACAGGGGATAAGGTAGACCCTTGTGATAATCCTTGTGTGATGTTATAAGAATTAGAGTAGGTTGAGTTTAATTTAACCTTTAATTTTCTGTTTCTCAAAAATTTTGCTAGGAATTCTATTAATTTATAATCTAATTTAGCTTTACACAGTTTGAGTAATAAATGTTCTATGGAAACTGTATCAAAAGCTTGTGATAGGTCTATTGACACAGCTAAAACTGTTTTTTTTCTTTTTATTAGCAGAGTAAATATCATTTAAGAGTAGTGAGATACATTCTTTAGAAGATCTGTTTTTTCTGAAGCCATAGAAGTTTTTTGGTAATAATTTTTTATCTTCAATTTGCCAATTTAGTCTAATAAGAAGCATTTTTTTCAAATAGTTTTAAGGAGTTTGATAATAAAGAGATTGGTCTATAGGAGGTTATTTCAGTAGGGATTTTATTGGGTTTTTGAATAAAAATTATTAAAATTTCTTCCCACTCTGGTGGTATGTCTAGTGTGTTCCATATATGATTAAAGATAGATAATAATTTTTCTCTCCATGCTTCTGGAAGATTTTTAAATAGTTTGTTAGAGATCAAGTCTGCACCAGGGGCAGATTTAAGATTAAGTCTTTTTATTGCTCTATTTAGTTTCAATAAGGAGAATGGTAAATTAACTGTAGTGTCGGTTGATTTTAATTTGTTTAACTGTGTGTTATAAAATGATTTTTGTCTAGAATCTAAGTTAGGTGCAGTTTGAACTATTTTTAAGTTTTGGGCAAATCTTTCAGCTGTTTGGCTAATGGTAATATTATGTTGTAAGGCATATTGGGCTATTGGAAAAGTTTGTTGCTTTTCTTGGACAATACTTTTAAAAATCCTCCAGATGTTTTTTCTTGGAGTAGAAGTTGTTAGTTCTGATGTAAATTCTTTCCAATTATCACGAGAGGCAGTTTTTAATTTTCTTCTTACTTCTGCTTTAATTTTTTTAAAATTGTTAATATCTTGGAAGGTTCTGGTCCTTTTGGCTTTTTGTTCTGCTTTTTTTCTGATCTATTCATATACCATATATCTCTATTCATATACCATATATTTTTTTTTAATTTTGGAATTTTGTTTATAATTGTTTTAAATACTGATTTAGTTTGCTCCTTAATTGATTCAAAGAATTCATTATATTTTAGATTGTTAGAAGGAGGAGTATTGTTAAGAATTTTTTCGAAGGAGTACTAATCGTTTAAATAAATTTTTTGTTGGTATTTTACTTGTAGTTGTGAAGTCAAAAGTATGGGGTGATGGTCACTGCCCCTAGTATCTGGGAGCAGTGACCATTTAAATTTGTCAATTAGATCAGTTGAAATTAAGGTTAAATCAATAATTGATTGATTATAGGCTGGGTTTTCGTGAGTAGTTTCTTTACCATTTAGAAGATCAGATTTGATTTTGTTATAAAATCTCCCAGAAATTCTGGGAAAATATATATTCTCCCAGAATAATAATAGGTTGAAGTCAAAAGTATGGGGTGATGGTCACTGCCCCTAGTATCTGGGAGCAGTGACCATTTAAATTTGTCAATTAGATCAGTTGAAATTAAGGTTAAATCAATAATTGATTGATTATAGGCTGGGTTTTCGTGAGTAGTTTCTTTACCATTTAGAAGATCAGATTTGATTTTGTTATAAAATTACTCAATTGGATACCTGCTGGGTTGGTAGTGTAGGAATGCCAAAGGGCATGATGGGAGTTAAAATCTCCCAGAATAATAATAGGTTCTGTTAATTGTTTAAGAATATCATTATAAAAATCTTCTCTGATAACCAAACCAGGATTATAAACATTTAATATGGTGTATGACACATTGTTAATTAATATTTTTACAGCTAAAAGTTCTAATAAGGGGATATTGTAATTAATTGGGATAATTTTGTGGTGTATATTTTTGTTAATAATGAAACCTATGCCATTATTACTATTTGTAGAAAAATGATAATATGATATAAAGTTAGAAAAGTTAATATGCTTTTTAGTTTTTATCTCTTGTAATGCAAAAATATTTACCTTCCTATATTTAGCCATTAGAACAATTTCTTCCTTTTTTGAAATGATCCCCCTGCAGTTCCACTGTAGGAGGGTTAGCTTATTAGGACTTGAATTGTAGTAATATGTCCATGATTAGTATGTAGGTCTCTTCCGAAGGGCAGATGAATTTCAAAAGATGAAGCACCAAGTCTATCAATAAGTTTATAGTGACATTTTCGTCTTTTAATTGCCTGGCGATTGTGTTGGGAGACAAAGTATGTTTAGTTTTATTCGTCTGAACACTTTTGGAATTTAGTCCTTTTTTTGTAATATTTGCGTAGCTAGTTTTGCTAGGCATGTTACTTTGCAAAATTTGTTTTTCAATATGTGACAGTTTTTTTGATGTGCTTGGGCTAGACATTTATATATCACTTTCATCAGTTTCTGCGATTTTGTTTCTTTCAATTATTTGTTTATTTTTATGCGTTAAATTATATAAGTCCATTCCATGAAGTACAGGGAGTTTTTTTATAGCTTGTCTAGATCTCTCAACATCAGGTTCATTTTCAGAGAGATCTTGTCGATGATCAACGTATCGGTTATTGAAGCCGTACGGATTGAAATTCGAGTTTGTGCGAACCTGAGAGAGGACGTTTTTTTCTCGAGTTTGGCTTTGCTCCTGCTTCGCTAACGCAAATGCGCTTGTCCAACTGCATTGTTGGCATCTTTGAATTTGCATAGCCTTGCAAGCAATTTTTTTAATTGGGCAAGAATAATAAGTTGCAGGGTGGTCCATATTGCAGTTTGGGCATTTAAAATCGGAAGTTTTGCATGTTTTGTGCGAATGGGAATCACTGCATCTTTTGCATCTAATGCGGCTCCTGCAACCCACTGCAGAGTGGCCCCAGCGCCAACAATTGCTGCATAGAATGGGGGATCCGAAATGTTCTTTGACAAAAAAAGTGGCTAAAACCTATATTAACCTCTCTGGGTAACTTTTTATCAGAGCAGTAAATAACTACATTTTCGGTGGGAGTTTTGAGAAAGCCATCTTTGGAATTGTTAGGTTGGAATCTCATCATGCGTCTGACTTTAAAGACTCTGTAGCTTTTTAGGCATTGGAGTAAGTATTCATCCGAGTATTTGGAGTTTACATTAATGAGCAAACCCATGCAACTATCCTCATTAGGAATACGATAGGTTACATCCACTCCCAAGATATTATTAATACTTTTTAAAGTTTCCAAATCACAGTCACATTTAGGAAAAAGTATCACATCGCCTTTGCGAGTAAACCTACCTTTGATGTCTTTATTTAGTATATTAAAGAAGAAGTCTGTGACTTTATCATCATCTAAATCACTTAATTTTGAGGTTTCACTGTAAATGATGATTACAAGATCATTTTTCATGACTTTAGATGTAGCTGTTGCAGGAATTATTTCATCCTCGGAGGCAGAATCTGCATCTGTGATGTATCCCTCCGCGATGCTTTCCGAGTCTTGTGGATGGATGTCGTTAAGTTCGTTTGCCTTGGCTTTAGATGTTGCATTCTTCAAATTAGGAGTAGTATCATTAGTTTGAGATTCTTGATCACTGATTTCACCTGCTTCTAAAAGTTCATTTATTTCTTCTTCGGAGTTTGGGATATATAGCGAAGCCATCTGTGCTTTTTCCACGTGTTTCGCCATTTTTTTTAGCTGGCACTTTTCCGAACTTTTAATCGGAATTCCGCTAGTTTTCTTCATTTTGTTGTTCGCGTTCGTTGGTTTCTTCTTCGCACCCATTGGGAAGGGAGTTTGATTTAATAACTCTCCAAATCAATAAACTTTCATCAACTTAACTAAAATAAAACACTTACAAACTGAAGAGCCCGATCTTGGACATGTGCACCTCTCACTAGCTTCATCGAGAGTCCTCTAAAACCCGCGAGATTTGACGATTTGACCTTCTGTATTTAAGTGCTGACCATAGTATAAGAAGCTAGGAATGGTGGTGGTGGTGGGGGGGGGGTTGAAGAGAAAGAACTGAAGGCTGGAAATGAAACACTGCATACATTCAAATACAAAGTGAAACTACAACTAGGTTAAGATACTCTAACGTTAAATATTTACACACTTATATCTGATTTTAATTTTATATAACATTGTATTGAAATAATTAGTATCTGAACAGTTAAATTTTTGCATTAAATACATTTAGGGATTATTTATTCGATTTTATTTTAGTATTTAGCTTAATGGTAGCATTGCTTAAAAAGCATTCTTTTATTAAATGTTAAAAATAAGTTTCAATAATTTTAAAATAACCTGTTAAGAATTAAACTTTTGATTTGAACAATGAATTGAATCTAATGAAGATTAGGGAATTGCCAAATAATTATTAAAATTTAACAAATAAGATCACTCCAAGAAACTGAGTCCATGGTCACCACAAGTACATGGCCGATCGCGAATTTCACATTTTGTTTTCTGTAGAAATTTTTCTGTGGTCTGTGGCAAAATTTTCTTTGCCTGGCCCTCCAGATTTGGTGTTTAATTTTGGTCAGGCAGATATCCTTATCTTTTTTGTTTGCTGATTGCCGGTGGATGATGAAATAATACAGTGTCCGTTGACATTGCTGGCAATCCTGACCACTTTTGAAATTTTAGCCAAAATTCTTGCGCGAATTTGCAGTCATAGAACAGATGTTGTTGAGTTGTTTTTCCTCTGAGCGGCACTTTTTCGCACACCATGGGCTAAATGGCCAGGTCACATGGACCCCGAAGGCTCAGAGAAGGTTGGGGGAGGGGACCCACTGGAACAGCTGTTGGGAGACAGATGGTCGGTTACCCGCACACGGAGCCACGGCTTAACGTACCATCCGACGGACGACGGCCTTTCCAAGCCCATCGGTGTCCCCTACTGACCGTGGGCAGGGCAAGGAGCGTCTAAGGGAGAAGAGAGCTAGCTTCCATAGACGTAATGTAAACTTTTCGATTGCAGCGCCCTCTAAACATGGCAAATTCGTGTATTGCAGTGAAGCCACCTAGCCAGGAGAGAAGCCAGTTCCATGCGTTATTTTTCCACTGCCCAGCAAGGTTTTCAATAGCTTACACCACGTGAATATACACTTTGACATTGTTCTTTTCTTAAATTCTACCATCATGATATTCTTTTTACAAGGATTAGTTAAAATTATTTTCCTTAATAAAATCTCGTTTTGTAAAACAAGAGGTAGCTATGCTCAACATAAAAATTTTAATATTTTGAACATTTTACTATATTTAATATATTATAATAAAGTGAAATTTATGGCTTAATGCGAGACAACATGTTTTGTTTAATTATATTTTATAGAATTTAGGATATTTTCAAAGAAAAGTCACATCGAGTTTCTTACTTGTATAAACTGTCAATAGATGGCAGCAGGCACTTCTAGTATCAACCATAAAAATATTTACTATTAGAACAAACTGCAGACACCTATATATGTCGATATGCTCCAGGGAACACCAAACTGCAACATACATTGACTTACATGTTCGCAAGATGATTAAATGTATTAATTTACATATTAATTTTAAAAATTCTGCAAAATTACTCAAAATAAACATACAACGGCTTTTCCAGGTATCGTAATATATACTCCTGAACGGGATAAAATACTCACTGAATAACTTTAGGGTCAGCTATCACTATGCCAAACAGTCATGGGTGTTAGACAGGTTGAAACACTGATTAAATCGCAATAAATATTACTAAGAGTAAGACAAACCACAGCTGCAGTGGACTAAAAATGATTGCACTGCGCATGCGCAGATCGCCCCTTACAGTTGTTTTTGTGCATGCACATCAATTTCCCACGTTCAGCTTCGGTAAAATTCCGCAGAACGGCGCCACTTACGCTTGTGCGAAGCTAGCCTTCTTCTCCTTAGACCTTCTTTGGGCAGGGCGCGGAATTTTGCGGAGATAAATCTCAACGCTGACCCAGCTGGGACTCGAACCTGGGAACTACAGATTACGAGCTTGGCACGCTACCGACTGTTCGTGGTTTCGGTACATTTCTCAGATCTTGACGTTCCCCTTGCCGAAGACTTTTCTCGTGTGAAAAGGACGTCATGAGCGAGTTTCCACCTCTACGTGTTTAATTTGCAAGTTCGACCAAGCAATTTCCCATTCAATATCCGGTCTTCTGTTCACAATTTCCGGTATTTCCACCTCGTCACAATCGGCTGACTTCTTGCTAAAAGGGAGCTTTTAAACCAATTTTCAATATGTCCTGTTATACCGCTGCCAAATTGTTTTTTTAACAGTACTTTTTTAATACAATGTATCGAAAGCTTTTTGTAGATCCAGAAACAGTGTCAATGTTTTTCCACCCGCATCAATGCTTTTGCAAATACCTTCCGCTGCTTTCAAAATACATTTTTCAGTGGTTTTACCCTCCCTAAAAATAACTGGAATAGCCGGTGCTCAAGATCTCTTTTTTTTTTGGAGACGGGAACGTGTCTGTCTGCGAACACGTAAGGTGTCAATCACCAATCTCCTTTCGCCCATGTTAAAATTTGGGACAATATTTTATTCCTGATTCTTAGTGAAAGTAATGGTCACTAGTTGGCGCACTCATATTGACAGCTAATAATAATAATAAATGAATAAATACCCCCTCAAACAGCTGCTTGCTACAAAGGTCTGACAGGAGCCTGTCAGTTTATATGCCAGAGTAGAAGGTCTGTGAGGATGGCAGGACCTCAGCAGAAAAACAACACATACATCCATGCCTTACCCGGGGCTACTAAACTTTAATTCTATCTACTTACCCCCGAAGCAGCTGCTTGCCACTTATCCTCGGACTGGAATAGTAATGATTATATTGAAATATCTAATTGTCATGATATAATCATGTAAAATTCATTTCTGTCCAAAAGTGTTGAATTTGTCACGCGTTTTCAATAGCTGTTGTATTTCGTATACATCTAATTGTTTATGCTTTTCGCCTTGAAGTTCACAGATAATTGGAAAATTTATTTCTTGTTAATTATTTTTCTAAGAAAAGTACTTATAGTCTTTAGAAAAAATGCTACCGTCATTTAGATAAATTTAAATTTTACATTAAAATACTTTTCCTTCGCTAGGCGACGTATCTTTGCTATGTTGACTGTATTACGGTCTGGATGGGGGATGCAATTGAATTTTGCGATTCGGTTGCGAAACATGTCCTCCAGAGATAATACAAAATTAGATCTAATTCCAAGGGGCGGGGGGTTGTTAATTCGTACATCTGGTGAGAGTTTGCTACATTATGAGAACAAGTTACGCAAAAGGTGTTCGGTTAGCGGAAGTGACGTTAACCACCAAAGCGACATCCTCAACTCGGTGTATGCTGGGAGTATATTTTTGTTTAGTTCTGTTTTAACGAGAACTTTGTTTACTTCTCTATATCTGACGTTAAGTTGTCTTCTTTTAATTTGGAAATTATTACCTTCCCCCAGAAACTTCCAAATTTCCGGCATCGTGTTGAAATGACTGGCTTCAATCATCGTGCAGTTAATCACAAATGGAATGTGGTTCGGATCGTAGTCATGACTTACGACACTGAGGAGGAAATCTCTCTTTAGCCAAAATCCTGATGTATGCAAAAAAAAGAAGGCAGCTAACCGACTTAGCAACTTTACATTAAAAAACAATATTTTTGGAGGTAAATAGTCAGGAATACGGCTAGACCTTTCCTTATTGACTCATTTCCATTCGATGGTAAAGGTTATTTTTCATTCAATATTGTGTTGATAGAATTGCAAGGGTTTAGTGTACATTACTGTCAGTAGATGGCGCGCGTTACTGTCTGTATGAGATGATGATGATTTTGTTCGAAAAAAAGAAATATCAATATTCAAGTGATGCATTCATGAATCATTAAGTTCCACGAATCGTTCATTTATTTCCAAGATGTCCGTGTTTTTATGCCATGTTGTTGTATTTAGTTAATATATGTTGGTATGTTTCGTGTAAAACCCAATTTGTATGATAATATGATTAATAACATTATGCTTTTTTACTAACTGCATCATTTTACTGCATTAGCACTATTGGTCCATTGGTAACATATATTTGGAATTATAGAAATATATATAGTGCATTAATGCATTTATTTAATGCATTTATTTCTTCTGGTGAGATGTCTACAAATATGAAAAGAGCAAATATTGCACTTTTAGGTAAACGGAAATTAT
The DNA here is from genome assembly GCA_038380435.1 of Ryuthela nishihirai. Classification (NCBI taxonomy): domain Eukaryota; kingdom Metazoa; phylum Arthropoda; class Arachnida; order Araneae; family Heptathelidae; genus Ryuthela; species Ryuthela nishihirai. The sequence goes on from JAWZYU010000681.1 coordinate 35,667, forward strand.
TTATCAGTTAATGATTGTAGACCAATTTCTGTTTTGAATAGTGATTATAAGATTTTTGCAAAAGTTATCATGATCAGATTGAGTAAAGTTCTTTCGAATCTCATTGGGCCTCTGCAAACTTGCTCGTGGGGGGGGGGAGAAAAATTACTCAAAATTTAAGTATTATAGCAGACGTGAATTTAAAACGTAGCAATTGCTGTTTACTCTCTGTTGATCAAAATAAGGCCTTTGATGAAGTATCGCATAATCTTTTGTGGCACCTATTTAACGCCCATATCTTTGGTAACAATTTTATAAGCACTCTAAAATGCTTCTATAAAAATATTGAAAGTGGTGTCAGTGTGAATGGGAACATCTCTGACTTTTTCCGCGTCTCCAAGGGAGTAAGACAGGGATGCCCTCTGTCTCCAAGGGAGTAAGACAGGGATGCCCTCTATCTCCAAGGAAGTAAGACAGGGATGCCCTCTGTCTCCAAAGGAATGAGACAGGGTGCCCTCTGTCTCCAAAGGAGTAAGACAGGGATGCCCTCTGTCTCCAAAGGAGTAAGACAGGGATGCCCTCTGTCTCCAAAGGAGTAAGAGGGATGCCCTCTGTCTCCAAAGGAGTAAGACAGGGATGCCCTCTGTCTCCAAAGGAGTAAGAGGGATGCCCTCTGTCTCCAAAGGAGTAAGACAGGGATGCCCTCTGTCTCCAAAGGAGTAAGAGGGATGCCCTCTGTCTCCAAAGGAGTAAGACAGGGATGCCCTCTGTCTCCAAAGGAGTAAGAGGGATGCCCTCTGTCTCCAAAGGAGTAAGACAGGGATGCCCTCTGTCTCCAAAGGAGTAAGAGGGATGCCCTCTGTCTCCAAAGGAGTAAGACAGGGATGCCCTCTGTCTCCAAAGGGGTAAGAGGGATGCCCTCTGTCTCCAAAGGAGTAAGACCGAGATGCCCTCTGTCTCCAAAGGAGTAAGACCGAGATGCCCTCTGTCTCCAAAGGAGTAAGACAGGGATGCCCTCTTTCTCCAAAGGAGTAAGACAGGGATGCCCTCTGTCTCCAAAGGAGTAAGACAGGGATGCCCTCTGTCTCCTCTGGTTTTTGTTTTGACTATTGAAATTTTGGTTAGCAAAATTTTAGCTGACAGGCTCTTCCAGGGAATTTCTCTCCCAGGGAAAGCCAGTGTCCAGCTTAAATATGTCGCCTACGCTGACGACATAAATTTCTATTTCGAGAATGAATTTTCTTTAGATAGGTTTCTTAATATTTTCAAAATTTATTCGAAAGCCACAGGGGCAGAACTCAATCTGGATGAGACAAGAGCTCTGATCTGACATGGAGCAAATGGAGAAAAGATACACGTAATATTATTGTGCCAATTAACGAGCCTATCAAAATACTTGGCGTGTATTTTGACAGGACAGGATGCCATAAAAAAACGTTGACCGAAGTGCTCAAACAAGCAAACGAGAGTCAACATATTGGGCTCTCTGTTGACCTCTCAATCGCCAACAGGGCGAAATTGGCCATCGCAATTTTGATTTCAAAATTAACTCTTATAGGCAGCGTCTTCAGACCTCCGACCCAGTTCCTTTCGGACTTTTCAAAAATTCTTTTTGGCTTCATTAGGCAGGGCTCGAGGAAAAGAATCGCAAGATTCTTACTCTATCACCCCTGTAATGAAGGAGGACTGAATATTAAACATCCCGGTTCTTGGCACAAAGCAGTTTCCCTGAGAGGGGCATTGCATAATATTAATTGCGTCGATCATCCAGGAGCCGCTTTCAGTAATTATTTGGGCTGGAAATTCTGTGAACTGGGACGCCAGGACTCAGAATATCGCGGCCCAAATTCTGTAAAAATGTCCCATCGTTATAGTGAGCTGGTGGAAATTTTTTTTTACTTTTTCTACCACTCTGGGTGGCTCCCATTTCCTATCGTTATCCTAATATCGACTGGAGGAAAGCCTGGGACAATATTTGCAATCCTGGCACCATTAAAGAAAATCGTGACATCATTTGGTTTGCGGCTCACAATGTCTCTGTGAATAAAGATCCCAGCTCCATCTCCATTTGGAAATTTGTTGGTCAGATGAGGGATAAAATTAGGAATTTTTATTTTTCTTTGAGACTCAGTTTTCATCACCTCCCGTATAGCCAAGGCGGCGAAGTTTTGTCGTTTTGGCACTTCCGAAAGAGGACATAATTTCGAAAGTAAGAATCGAGAGTTCCACTGAAGAACTGCAGAAGAGAGTTCGCTAGAAAAATTATCCATAATAAGCAAACAAAAATTTGGAGGGAAGGTGAAGGGGTGATTTAATATTCTGACATCGCAGCAATAATATCAGATCCTGTGTCTGATTGGGCAGGGTTGGGATTAGATTTATTTCTGGCTAAAACGTGATTTATAACTTCGTTGAGGCAGTTCTGTTAAAATTACGTGCAATTTCTCTGCATCAGTGAGAGAAACTTCTGATCCGATGGATGAGATAGATAAACATTCTTCTTCTATATTGAAAGTTGAATTGGATGCTACGTTGGTGCTATGCAATGAAGGGAATTCCATTTCTTGGCTATTTTGTATGTTCCTTGATCTAGAAATATGCCCATCGAGCTGTATTTTGGTTTTAGGCGCAAAATGTCTCGAGGAGGATGGTGGTTCATAATTGCCTCCCGAATATTGATTTTCTGATTTTTTTCCCATACTTTTCTCTGTAGATGGCCGCAGCTTGAGACCATGATAGATTTTTATCTATTTTAATTTTACTGATTTTAGTCGCCAAGTATCTGGCTTAGCATCTTGCGTAAATCGCGTAATGATTGCCATGAGAATTGGGGCATTTAGAAGTTCGAGAATTAGAGTATGCGAAAGCCTGAGCCCTGCCACATTTTTTGAAGCGAACTCTGCTGCGGCAGCCGATGGCAGAATGTCCGAATCTGAAACATCCGGAACACAGAATAGGGCGTGAATAAGCATTCTGAACTTTGAAATAAAAATCATCTATTATAAAATAATCGGATATGGGTTTGGCTGCAAACGTGAGAATGATATCTTGGGAGATAGTGGTGATTCTTTGGTCAGAGGTCATGCTTTCTCACTGTAGGTAATCCTGTGCACATCAATGACCCCTTGAGATTTGCTCTGTTAATAACTTCTGAAGTGTTAACGGTGGAACGTGTTCCTAAAAGTTAGGGTTAAAGCTAAAGCTAAGCTAACCTCACTACGCCTCGAAACCGTCCAGAACTTTCGCATCCTCAATCCGTATCTAGCTCCACACTCCTTTTGTTTCCCAATACAATTTTTTAATTTCATTGAAACTAAATTTTTTAATTCACTTTAATAGACAATAAAAAATGAAGAATGTTTAACAGCTTTTAAGAAATGTTTGCGTGCTTGTTTTTCAAAATTAGACAACGTTCAATATATGTTTACTGTGATTAAATAATTTTTTGTATTATTTGTATAGGAAGTGATGTTTGGCGGAAATGCATAAACCACCACACGAGTTTTTTTTATTTTTTTAAACCATATTTTCTTTGTTAAAATTATTAATTATTCTTATAACCTGAAAGAGCTGGAAAGCTCCTTAGTTGATGATATACAATTTAATCTTGGTTTTGCTTATTTTTGATGGTGTTTACGAAGTGTTGTATGCTTATCTGTTTCTTCATGACTTGATTTGGAAAAAAAAATTCTGTCATCAAAAAAAATATATTATCAAAATTAAACACTAATGCATTTCTATATATGTTGCGAAAATTGTTGAAGAATTTATATTAGGAGCTTTTTATTTCTATTTTTGAGTATTCCGAAAAATTCATACAACTCCGATTAAAATAATTGAAGTGCAATTTTTCTTTTATTTCATAGTATATATGGAGTTGTTTTAACTTTGATTTTGGCTGTGGCTATTTCGCTTTTTGATATATATATATAGAAGAACTCAAATACAGGAATCAAAAACGTTTATGAATCAAAATTGACCTGAGGACTAGAGAGATTTTACTTTAAAATGAATTATGAATTTTCAAAACTCCAAATAATATCTGTCTACCAAAAATTCAGTTAAACAAAAAGATTAATAATTATTCTTTCACCTATTAAGTTTAAAATTTATAATATTACTGCTAGTACTACTGTGTTTTAGGGAAATAATCTAAAAGAGGGTAACTAAGAAATCGCAATTTAGTGCAGAATATTAAAATTAATATTCCATATTTTGCTCTTGTATTATGTTCTTGTAATTATCAATTTTAAAGATTCTGAATAATGTTGTTGTTAGCACGTATAGTATCTTATTTCGATATTTTCCTTTCTATACAATTACAACTTAAATAGACTCTTAATTTCGAAGTTTCAGAAACGTCCGACAGATGGCAGCATAAACCAATGAAATATTTTCCCTTTCGATTATGCACGAAATTTCTACATAGCAACAGAACACCTAATGTGTTTTATGCAAAATTTCCTTTTTCGCTGTTCGAAAGAGCAAGAAATTATTCCTTTAAGCTATAAAACGATCACCCCACAATCAGAGGTTGTTGGACATTAACTATCAATATTTTGGAACAGTTACGAAGATGCGTCGCGAGCCACTCAATATCCTTCCACCCGAACAATTTGGATTTCGTAAAAAACATTCCACGATACATCAAATTCACAGGGTGGTAGAGACTATTGCAGAGGCATGCAACAAAAAAGAGTCTACAGTCGCTTTATACATTGATATCGCAAAGGCGTTCGATCGGGTCTGGACTGAAGGCCTCATCTTTAAACTTATAAAGTTCAATTTTCCTCCTGCACTAATTCATATCATCCACAGTTATCTCCATTCACGAACCTTCCAAGTCAAAGTGGCAAATCACTTATCCGATAAAATAAACCTATTCATGCAGGAGTCCCTGAAGGCTCCATTCTGGCCCCGACATTCTTTAATATCTTCACATCAGATATTCCTAAACTTGATCGAGTTGTAAATGCCATGTAAGCTGACGAAACGGCATTTCTCGCATCCTCCTTTATGCCATTGCCTGCAAGAGAATGCACTCTTTTGAGGACAGGTGCACGGATTGGAGAATGCAAGTTAACCCTACAAAAGGTATTGCAGTTCTTACGTCGCATAAACGAAATTCCCATCATGAAAATTTCTACCTATTTGATAAACAGGTAGTGTGGAGCGATCATGCCAAATTCCTAGGCATCACGATCCATCACAAGCTCAAATGGGATGCCCATGTAGGGAATGTTATTAACAAAGCCAGAGCACTCTACTGCAAACTATTCCCTCTGGTGGCGGGAAAATCTCATATCGCAACATCACATAAAGTGCTAATTTATAATCAGGTAATCAAACCTATCCTTCTATATGCTGCCCCCATCTGGGGTGCATGTTCTACTAAAAATCTTTCAAATCTCCAATCTCTACAAAATAAAATCCTACGATCTGCTGTAGCAGTTCCCTGGTTTGTCAGGAATACTATCATTCATCGAGATTTAAATTGTGAAACAATTCTCCAATCCATCAAGAAAATGGCCAAGAACTATTTTGCAACTATCTCAGAACATCCTGATCAACTTATTAGAGATTTACTTAATTAGGATGTGTACCCTCACACAAATTCAAACGTCCAAATCTCTACTTTATAATCAGGATTAAGCAAGGGATCGAAGCCAGATGGCGCCACTTGTAGTGACCCCATCTGGATTCGAACCTTAACTTATTCCTTACCTTTCTCTTACTTCTCCCCTTCTCACTCTTCCCCCCCACATCCCCCCCACCCTTTTCAACTCATATTACGGTTCTACCGTCAATTATTCACACATTTCAATCATTTGGCTACTGGAGTTAGCTATGATTAAGCAGGTATAGGCCCCAGGCCTGGGACTACTGCTGTCACTGTATGATCTTTGATCTTGAGAAGGATATGAATGTCACTTTGACATCCCCCTCTGTTGAGATTCAAAGCCATTCGCTTCAGGAAACTTAACCGTTCTCGTTTCTCGCGAGCAAGTTGCCTTCCCTTTTTTTGCAAACAAACGCGTAGCTTTCTATTGAGCCCCTTCCACCATGAGCTGGTCCAAGTTTCGGCTAGCGCGATATCTGAATCTAAAATATCAGTCAAGTCTTGCTTCAAATTCTCATTTTCCAAATGGGAAATGTTCATTTTCCACAAGGGCTTGCCCCTACTATCCACCCTGGGAATAGTTATGTTTCCTGAAGTGACCCGATGGTCACCGACGAAAAATTCCTGGCTATTAACGTCAGTAATATCAAAATCAATACACATATCTAGGTATTGGCTGGAGACATAAATTCGATCAAGTCGCCGCTGAATCTGATCATCTGGCGATCGCCAGGTAGCAGCGAATTGATCATCGTTTTTGTATCTCCAGACGTCTGTCACATAGAATCCACTTATCAGACGAGACAGTTTTAATCTGCTACTGTCAGTCCGAAAAGTGGGTCCACCGAAGGCGTCTAGATCTGCATCAACGACTTAATTAAAGTCTCCCGCCAATACCAGACAATCATAAGAATCATTTAAAAAGTATTTCAAAGTTTCATAAAATTCGACTCTCTAGGAAAGTACACATTAATGATACAGAAGCGAAATCCTCCTTCTCGCTCGGCAACGACCTTCACTAATTTCCCATTGATGTTGTTGTCGAACTTCACTATGCGATAGACATTCCTTCTGCCGCTAACAGTGGCCACTCCTCTTGCAGTGGAGGTGACGAACGAAAAGAAGGACTTATGCTTATCTCGTCGGAGCAGATCTTTTGCCCAATGGGCAGATTCCAGGTGAGTCTCTTGTAGAAGCAAGAAATCAAGCTGGTTTAGTTCTCTGAATCCTAAAATCCAATTTTGTTTCTTCGGAGACAAAGCAACGTGGACGTTGAGCGAGGCCATGCGTAGTTGTACTGCCATCGCGGAGAGAAAGGAAAATATAACTATACAAAAAACAATACAAAGGGCAAAAGGCGCCCAGTACTACCAAAACAAAAACTAAAAGAGCCTCATTAAGCTCAGAGCATCACTGTCCGAGTCGGACAGTAATACTTCACCAGGTGTCCTAATTAAGGCCTCTAATAAATTGCCTTCTAATAAATTAAAACCCCAAAAATTCTCACAGTCCATTTCTATATGGGAATTTTAACATCTTTTTCCGAAGAAGTTGCAGAAGTAAGTTTTTCTGCCTCTTTATCTACGATAGGAGAATCAGAAATTGACTCTGTAGGTGTTATCGCAGTCTTTGTTTTCTTATTAGGTGCCGGAGTTGCTTTGTTTGTAGCGCCGACACGTTTTACCTCCGCTCTGGCGGATTTTCCTCCATTGGCAGTCCCTTCGGTGGATCGACACTTTTATTACTTTTGGAAGTATTGCTGGTCGTCTGAGGAGGATTCTCAGTCGTCTTAGTAGCGGTTTTCGACGGTAAAGACACAGTAGTCGGCGAACTTGCTGTTTCGGCCGCGTCGGTTGTCAGCGTTTTAGCCGGTTTAGAAGCAGAATTTGCCGGTTTTCTCCCAACTAGGGCATCGGCAAACGATCGTAGAGGGCAATCGCTGAAGTGCCCATAATCGCTGCATTTTTTGCATCCGATGACGCAATCCTTTTCCAAATGTGTATTTGCTCTACAAAATTTCTTTTTGTTACGAAAAGACTTTTTGTTCTTACAAAATATAGCGGAACACACTGATCCGCGAAGTGGCCTTGCAGATGACTTTTTTTACAAATAACCACTACTCCATCATACACTAAAATGGCGGCACATCGCGCAATAGACAAGTATTAGGTACAGTTCTAGCCATGACCACTACTCGTGAACCTGTATACATCCCTTTGAATCGACCTTCTTTTTTTTCCTACAAGTGATGGACAGGACTTTCCTATAAGGCATAAGGGCCCCCCACCACCACCTAGTTCGCAATTTCAAAGAACACTCTTATGGACGGTCACTGTGGCAACATTTGTCCCAGCTCTTTCAATGTTCACTACCATAACGTTTCCTCTCACATCCTGAATTTTTATGTATTTTATTTTAGGCATGAAAATTATATATGTTGCATTATATAATATCAGTCGGTAGTACTTTTATGTGAGGATAATATTTTTCCAGATTTTCCCATTGTGTTAAAAAAACTTTTATGGTAAAGAATAGTAGATTTTGAATCCAAATTTATGACAATTGCTAAATGGTGTATGACTATAATATTAAATTTTTTAGCTTTTACCTAGTCATGTGATATAGAAAATTAATGAAAGTTCAAGTGTTATGTGATATATTAATGAAATTAATGAAAGTGTATTGCAGTAATAGTGTTAGAGAGTTTAAATCACTATGTGGATTAATTTGTTTTGCTTTTAAGATATATCGTTTGCTACACCTCATCATCATCATCATCATCATCAAGCAGCCATGGGCTACGGAGGTCCAACCAGACCGTGCAATTTAGTTCTCCAAGCAAGTCTATCCTGAGCTACATCTACTGCATCTGACCACTGCACACCAATTCTAACAAGGTCCTGTTTGACATTGTCTGCCCACCGCATCCTAGGTCTCCCCTTCTTTCAGAGGCCTTTAGGCACACTGTTCATAACCCTATTCGCCAATCTATAATTATTCATACGGGCAACATGGCCAAACCAACGGAGTCTCTCTCTGCACAATATGCTGCTTAAAGGAGGTTGCAAATTCCTTTGCCTAACCTCATCATTAGTTACAAAGTTGAATCACCTAATGCCCAAGATACTGCGTAAGCATCTGGAATCAAAAGCATCTAGTTTCCTGTTATCATGTTTACAAAGTGTCCAAGTTTCACTACCATAACTAACCCTAGAAAGAACCAAACTATTATACAGCCTAATTTTAGTCTTTAGGTGTATATGCCTATTTCTCCACACTCTCCATAGATTCTTAAAAGTCCCGGCAGCAATCCCTATTCGTCTGTTAATCTCATGCAGCACATCACCATTATCGGTTACATAGCTCCCAAGATAATTAAACTGTGACACCTGCTCAAGACTGCAACAATTCAGATTAACTGAATCACAGCCTGTCTGACCAATTTTCATCACTTTAGTTTTCTCTCTGTTTATAACCAAACCTACTCTACTACCAGTCTCATCAGCAGCTCGAATGAAAGAGTTCATCTCATCAACATCATTTGCCAAAAGGGCTAAATCATCAGCATAATCTAAATCAGAAATTTTCGTATCTCCAGCCCATTTAAGGCCAAAATCTTTCCCTTGAAGTGAATTTCGCATAATATAATCAATAACCAAACTGAAGAGAAAAGGAGACAAAATGCACCCTTGTCGAACACCAGAAGTAATGCTAAACCAATTGCTACAAGCCTTACCAACTCTCACACACGACTCAGTGTTATTATAGAGAGCTTTCATTATGTTAACTAACTTGTCTGGTATACCATATGATTTCACAATCAACCACAAATTATGACGATCAACAGAGTCGAAAGCCTTTTTGAAATCAACAAAGCTAGCAACCAAAAGTTTCTGAAACTCTGAACATTTCTCAAGAATCTGCCTAAGTGAAAATATCTGATCCACACATCCCCTACCACTTCTGAATCCACATTGCTCATCACGCAATTGACTGTCAACAAGATTCTTAATTCTATTAAGCACAATCATGGAAAGAACTTTACCAGGAACAGAGAGTAGGCTAATACCCCTATAGTTATCACAAGAACTGTGATCACCTTTTTTGAAAATAGGGATAACAATAGCTCTGGTAAAATCCTTAGGAACAATGCCTTTATCATAAAAGATATTCAGAATTTCAGTCATCCAAGTGGTAACCGAAACATTTCCAGCTCTAAGCATTTCTGTAGTAATTTCATCTACCCCTGGGGATTTATGAAGTTTAACTTTAGAAACAGCCAAAATAACTTCAGATTGTGTTATTCATTCCCTCAGTGCTGCATTGGTGTCTATAACGTAAACACCTGAACAACTAAACGTCCCGTTGGAATCTACTTTAACAAAATTGTGAAAATTGGATCTCGAAGCATGGCCAGCGGATCGGAGAGAACCTCAAGATCACAGTCCAGAGAGTTCGGCGTCGAACAACCTTCAACAAGCCCTCGCCACTCACCTTCCAGGTCACCAAGAGCCAGCCCGGAGAGAAACATCGACCAACTGATTATTAAAAGTATAAAAGCGCTGAAACAACCTGATGGATGCGGCCTCGCCCAGATCAAGAAATACTTATCGTCAATATTCAAGGTCAACACCGTGTCTAAAACTGCAAGGATAAAAAAATTCTTGAAGAAAGCTACCGATGATGGCACCCTTTCCCAAGCCAAGGGAAAATACAAATTGCAAAGAAGACGGCGGAAGAAGAAAACTGATGGAAAGAAGAAAACCGGAGCTCGTCGTCGACGAAATGATCGTGCAAAGAAGGGTAAGAAAGGTGGAAAGAAGGGTAAGAAAGGCGCAAAAAAAAAAAGGGACACTCACGAAGGAAGAAAAAAGGTGCAAGGAAGAATTATAAGAAAGCCAAGAAAGGCCGTGGCCGTCGTGGCAAAAGGGGACGCAAGTAGACATCACTCCTGCACTGACTACCTCCCAAATTCTTGCAATTGCCGTTAATAGTAAAAAAAAAAACCTAACGTATCATGATATGTATTAGAGTTAAATTGTGAACAGTTTATTTTTCTACTATGATTTTTATATGAGACTTTTTTAGCTAGTCTATTTGTGGACAATTATGCATTATGAATCGAAAGAAATTCTTTCGTATTTCTAGATAACATTGCTCTTTTGCTTAATGTAAATATCCTCAGATATATTCTACACCAAACCGAATGGTAAAATGTTTATTTCCCTAATTCGAAATATATAATTTTAACTGCTGAAAAAAAAAAATTAAAAAAAAAAAAAATTAAAATTATAGGGTCAACATTAAAGCCACCAATGCATCTATCATCATTGCAAACGATGGGAATAGAACTAACCGCATTGTTTAGAATATCACTGAAATGCTCAGCCCACCTAGCCATGACAGACTCCTCCCCTTCTATAACCTTACCTTGTTTATCCTTCAATCCCTGTATACCTGTCCGTTTTCTACCACACAAAACATTAACTATCTGGTACAGCTCTCTGCTGTTGTGCTGTCTAACTGCTTCCTCGGCTTTGTCAGCCAAACCATCAAGCTAAAGATTCTTATCAGCAGCTAACTGATCTTTTACACGTTTATTAAGTTCTCTGTAATGCTTTCTATTAGTACTAGTAGGGTATTTATTAAGGACTTTCCTGCAGTTCTTTCTTTCCGAAATAAGCTCAAGTGCCTTATCACTCGAAGAATTCTGTCTCTTCTGCTCCTTTTTCCCTAAAAGAGTACTGTTAGTGTCCAAAAAAGCCTGTTTAAAATTATCCCATTCCTCCTCAACTTCAGTAGTAAGCATACCATGACTGTCATAATGACTAAGTAACCTATCATGGTAAGCTTTGGCTATAACTGGGTCTTTCAGAGCTTCAGTATTAAAAGCAAATTTTTTAACCCTAGCACAATACTTTTTAAGTTTAAGTGCAAGACACTTTTAACAAGGTAATGGTCAGATCCAATTTCAGCTCCCCTATATGCCCTGGTATTTCTAACAGAACTAGCCCATTTGCTGTTAATTAATATATAATCAATCATATTCCTATGCAGCCCATCAGGTGAAACCCATGTGTACTTATGTATGTCGCGGTGTTTGTAATATGTGTTAGTTATTCTGAAACCATTGAGTTTACTTACCTGTAGGAGACGTTGCCCATTGCCATTGCAGCTACCAATACCAAAAGGGCCAATCACCCCTCCCCAAAGGTCAGAGTCAGTACCAACTTTGGCATTGAAGTCACCAAGAACAATGGTAATATCTCCTTTCTTGACAGAATTCAAAATATCCTGAAGTTGTTCATAAAACCTATCCTTCTCATCCTCATCGGCATCCTCAGTGGGGGCATAACAGCAGATAACATTCAAGTCTTTAACGCTTGTCTGAAATTTTGCTGTAAGAAACCTTTCATTAATGCACTCATATCCTAGAAGAGCATCACTAGCGTGTCTGCTGAGAGGCAGATCCACGTCTTGGTGATGCTTATTGTCGTCCCTCCCTGAAAAGAGAAATTTAAGATTATTTTTAAGAATCTGACCTTTATCTGTCCATCTGGTCTCTTGCAAGCCGAGAATATCTAAATTATAATGGTGGAATTCTTGTGTGAGGACATCAAGAGAAAAAGCTCTGTGCAGAGTCCTCACATTCCAACTACCTATGGAGAGAAAATGGTTAGTAGGATGTTTAAAGAAACTATGTTTATTGAGAGAGAGAATGCCGACAATATCAAACAGCCCCCTAATCGCAGACATGGGGCAAAGACCCGTTCCCCCACCACTAAAGGCTGAAGCCATCTACACTGGAAGACTTCCCACAATGTAGAATTTGACGATGCCAATAGAAGCAATGAGTTCAGGTGCCTGCGATGACCTCTCCTCAGGATTATCCACCAGCTGATAAACATATCCTGCGAATCTATTCACTTGGGGCTGTCAACCCACAAACAAACAGAAAACACAGCGGAAGATTTTCCCTCCACAGAAGCCCACAAGTGGAGCAAAATCAGGATCCATAATCAAGCTCAGAGCCATATATCTGTCCAGTCCAGTGGGTTTATATGGTCAGCACCAGGACCCTGTGTGGTTGACCACTCCTCAGCAGGGTAGAAAAAAAGAAAAGTAGCCATAGTTGTCCAGATCAGTAGGCCACACTAATCTGGCAGCCCTCCCCTTCCGTTCCCTTCCACAAGAGAGTATCTCTTTTGAAAGGTACTAACGGTCTGCACCACAAGAAGGCGGGGTCGGACATTAGGTGCTAGGCCTGGCCGGTTCTATGCATCATCACAGGGGATTGGTCCATAGCTCTCCTTCCAATGACTACCTAGCTACCATTTACATTGTTACACCTATGTGCTCTTTTTCCAATCATGTTCTCAAACAGAAAATAAATTGTTTCTATGATTGAGCAAAAGTTTATAATCAGAGTTAATTGCCAAATTCAGAAAATATTCTGTAAAATACAGACATTGAGAGAGAGAGATTTTGTGGTTTGTATTTTGGTACAGAATTTAAATAAATATGTTTTTTTTTTTAAATTGATTTTTGTTCTTGTTTATTATTTCAAAATATATATATATAAAAATTGAACAGAAGGAGGAACTGAAATATGAAAAATTATATTTCAATAAAGTAAAAGTAATTTAAGATAAAAAATAAAGAAAATAATTTTCCTGGTCAAAAGTAAAAAGGATTTTAATATCAACCTAAAACGGGATTTTTTAATGTTTTTCATATTGGGTTATGCATTGCAGCAAAATAAAAAATATTTGCAATAATTCTGGTAAAGCTAGTACGAAGAAAAAATAATATTGATTTCCATTAACTTTACTAAATATAATATTCCATCTTTGAAATTGCTTAATATTTAATTGCTCCCAATCCGATTTTATCTTGCTAGCTCAGCCGTTTTTGCAAGGGATGTAAAGAGGAAAAAAATAGAATTCAACAAGAAGGGATGACACAGGCATACTGCCCCTATTAATTTCGAACGAAGTTTCACTCTGATGCGCCAATATACCATGTTTAGAGGGCGCTCCAGTCGCACAGTTTGAATTACGCCTATGGAATGTTTTGTTCTTCCTTAAACACTCCTTGACATAATGATCTCTGCTAGCCTCCCTCAAAGACACATATATCTTTGAAACACACGAACTGATGCCTCTTATTGGGTTTATTTTGAAGGACTAATTAAATAATCCTGCATCCCAGAAACCTGCGAAATAGATCAAAAGGACGACTGTGCGAACCGAATTTTAATGTATTTTTTGCGTTTATATAACGAATGGTACATTCTGTATTATTGACATAGTAGATAATGTGTTGACTATATTTTCTACTATTGAGTACATAAGGCCACTATATATCTTTCTTATAATACCAAATATATGTTAGAAATGGACCAATCGTGCTAATGCAGTAAAATGATGCAGATAGTAAAAGATCATAATGTTATTAATCATATTATCATACAAATTGGGTTTAACACGAAACATACCAACATATATTAACTAAATACAGCAACATGGCATAAAAACACGGAACTCTTAGAATTAAATGAATGATTCGTGTAACTTAATGATTCATGAATATATCACTTGAATATTGATATTTCTTTTTTCGAACAAAATCATCATCAAATATAGGCAGTAACGCACGCCATCTACTGACAGTGATGTACACTAAACCCTTGGAATTTTATCACACACAATAATGCATAAAAAATACGTTTAGCATCGAATGGAAATGAATCAATAAGGAAAGCTCTAGCGCTATTCCTGACTATTTACCTCCAAAAACATTTTTTTAATGTAAATCTTTCCAAACCGTACTTCTCAAAGCAATGGTCCACGAGCCATCGGTTCGTGAGATCCAAACCGTCGGCCCTGATGAATGAGTTCGTGCAGATTCCACGTAAAGTTCTTTGTCTCCGTTGCTAAGTTGGTTAGCTGCCTTCTTTATTGAATACATCAGGATTCAGGCTAGAGAGAGATTTCCTCCTCAGTGTGGTAAGTCATGGCTACGATCCGAACCACATTCCATTTGTGATTAACTGCACGATGATTGAAGCCAGTCATTTCAACATGATGCCGGAAATTTGGAAGTTTCTTGGGGAAGGATGCTTCCAGTCTTTAATATCCTCGACGTCACACACCCTGTACCTCACGCTTAGCACAATGGAGCAAATGGCATACATCATTGCCAAAGGCTCTGTAACCGTTGATGTCTCCATCGAACGACCTGGCACCAATCTGGTGAGAGTCATTGTCCGAAGAATATTCTACTAGATCTCGAATGCCGTAATTGTGGCTGCACTTTCACCATTTGGCAAAGTGTAGTTTATTGAGCAAAAGCGATGACAGGTGGATACTTCCACGGTCTCCCTACCGGCACGTGGACTGTTGTCATGGACATGATGTGAACAGTTCGAAACACCATGTCAACAGTCAGATGTTCAGATGTCATGGTCTCTCAAGGCTTCAGATAGAACGAAAAATTGTCATTTCCAGGGGTACTTTGCCTCACAGTGCAATACAATATGGTGTAAAAACTGCTCTTCTGGTGCCCATCTGGAGAAAGGTTGCAGTATGAAATGCAAGAAATGCTCCGAGCAGGGGCTTACGTTTAGCTTCTGTCGTAAGCGATCATTTTCTGACATTATTACTGGGAAAAAACCAGCTGCACAAAAGCAGCAGGGAGTTGTGAGACTCTGGGAAAGCGACTGAAGTAGAGGTCAAGGTTTGGGGGAGGAGAAACTCTCCTCCCCAAAAATACAGAGGACATCCCCAGACCTTGCAGGCTGAGAAATCATTCGGGGAAAGGGCAAAACCCTCTCCCTAAGTCTCAGGAGAAGGAATCGTTTAGAAATCCCCCCCCCCCCCTCACATGAGTAGAGCAAAAAATTGCCATTCAGTAAAATGTAACTGGCAAACGTAGAATTACTGCCTCCTCAAAGGTGGGGAGGAGTCTGAATTTGAATTTAATAAGTTTGGAGACGTGAAATGGGTAACGGAATCAATATGGGAAGTGGAAGTTAAATCTGAGTTTCCAATGCCAGATGATGTGGAAGGAAGTGAATCCCTATAAGTAGGAGACTGATCAGATATGGTAGAAGAACCAGGGGCATAGCTATGGGGGATGGAGGGAGGCTCCCCCCCAAAGTAACTCGGAGTTGGCAAAATTCGAAACGACTTCGTAAAATCTAGGTGAGTTGTGAAATTTTTGTAATCTTTTTTTTTACAAAATTAAGGGAATTGTCAAAATCGATGCAACTTGGCAAATCTAGGGCAGTTTGGAAAATGGAGAGACGGCCAAATTTAGAGCAGTTGGCAAGATTCGAAGCCACTTAGCAAAATACAGGTGAATTGGGATAATTCGGACAACTTCGCAAAATCTTGGGGAGTTGGCAAAATTCAGGTGAGATGTAAAAATTTGGATTTTTTTCTGTAAAATTATGGCGAGTTGTTGAAACTTAGGGAGTTGGAAAATTCTAGGGGCACTTGGCAAAATTCGGAGTGACTTGGCAAAATCTAGGGTAGTTGGCAAAATTCGAATCCACTTGGTAAAATACCCGCGATTTGTGAAAATTGGGATTGTTTTCGTGAAATTAAAGAGAATTGACAAAATCGAGAAAACTTCGAAAATTTTGGGGAGTTTGAAAAATTTGAAGTGACCTAGCAAATTTAGAAGAGATGTAAAAATTGGGATTGTTTTGCAAAATTAAGGACAGGTGGTAAAGTCGAGGCAACTTGGCGAAATCTAAAGGTAGTTGGCAAAACTGGAAACCACTTCGTAAAGTACAGGTGAGTTGGAAAAACGGATTGGTTTTGTGAAATTGAGGATAGTGGAAAAACGAGAACTCTTTTCAAAATTCGAATCCACTTGGTACAATATAGGCGATTTGTGAAAATTGGGATTTATTTTGTGAAATTAAGGAGTGTTGGACATGTCGAGGAAACTTAGCAAAGTGTAGGGCAGTTGGCAAAATTCGAAGCCACGTGGTAAAATACAGGGGAGTTGTGAAAATTGTGCCTTTCTTGTGTAATTAAGGAGAGTTCATAAAATTCGAAGTGACTTGGCAAATTCAGGGAAGATGTAAAAATTGTGATTTTTTTTCTGCAAAATTATGGCTAGTTGGCAAAATGTAGGGGAGTTGGCAAAATTTGAATCCACTTGGTGAAATATAGGCGAGGTGTTATAATTAGGATTGCGTTTGTGAAGTTAAGGAGATTTGACAAAATCGAGAAAACTTGGCAAAATCTTGGGGATTCCGAAAAATTTGAAGTTACTCGATAAATAAGAAGAGATGTAGGGATTGGGATTGGTTTTGTGAAATTAAGGGGAGTTGGCCAAATCAAGGGAAAAAATCACTCTGATTTGCTACAATTCAGACAAGACGTAAATATTTTGAATAATTGGCAAAATTGGTAGGCATAGGCAAATGGCAATATGAAAAATTGCCTCCCCCCCTCCCCCCCAACCATCACGGAGCGAAAATGTAGACATTATGGGCACAGTTGGCAAAATTTGATTCTCGAGTTGGAAAGTTTTTTAAATCTCCCCCCCCCCCCCCCTCCAACCATAGTCCTTCGCTACGCCCCTGAGAAGAACCATTATTCTTGCGATTTTCTGCAAGTTGATTGAGCAAGGATATTTTGGGATGTTCTGACAAGATGTCGAAGTCGTTGATTATGTTATCAACCGCAACCTTAGATTTGGGGGAGGGAGGCGTAGGAGTCATAGTAGTTATAAAGAGTTATCCAAAACGAGACAATGGACACTCATGTGAATAAGGGGGTGTAAAATAGAGGATGGAAAAGGGAGCGAAGAAAGGTGGGAAAGTTAAGAGAATGAGGGGAGTAGAGATGACAATTGATGGGGTATTAAAATGGGATGGATTAAATAACAGAACAGGGCAATGCAGTAACTAGAAAAGGCAGAATAAACTTAACAGCTAAAACACAGTAAGGAGTGCTGAACTGGAGAGTAGGAGCAACATAAGAGCTAATGTCGTCAAGCAGAGAAATAAAGAGCGAAACTGCCCGCGAAAAGCTCAAATAAAGAGCTGGCAGGGAAGTGCAAGGCCCAGCTACAATTACTATTCTAAAGTTCACTCTTTGGTGCCACGCGGTAAAACCTAATTATATGAAGGGACAAATTCAGCGGTAATTTGTCCACAATTATTAAGTTTCAACTAAAACCTCTCTGGAACGAAGGGATAAACCCATCGATTGTTTATCCGCAATATTTTAAAGTCTGACTAAAAATACCACGAAACAGTCGAGGCACACCACAGCTTAAAAGGGAAGTACAAGCCAAAGATAGAGCAAGAAGATTATGGCAATCATCGAGATTATCTACCGATAAAAAAATTATAATAAGCTACATATTAAACTGCGGAAAAACTTAAAAGATTTAATAATGACAACTAGAATAACAAACTCCTTTCGCTTAATCCTAATGATGGCTCATTCTGGAAAATGGTCCGCTCATTAAAAGGAAAGAAATGTCACACTGGTCCACTTCATGGATCAGATAAAGCTGAAATCAGATCAATTCAGATAAAGCTGAAATCAGATCAATTCAGATAAAGCTGAAACCTTTGCCAAATGACTTGAATTGCAATTTCAGCCAAATGAAGAGTATGTGAATGACGATCTGATCGATGAGGTGGAAAGTGCTCTTCGGAAATTTAAAAGATCACCATGTAAGGAGAAATTACAGTTTATCACCTTCAATGAAATCACTGAAAACATCAAACAGCTGAAACTTAAAAAAGCTGCAGGAGATGATGACATCAATAATACAGTAATCAAAAACCTTCCCAGGAAAGCAGTTCTGCTACTTTTAAATTTTTTTAATAAATGTCTACATTATCATTGTTTTCCTCAACCATGGAAAAATGCCATCATAACCATGTTGCCAAAACAAGGGTGATACAAAACAAGGGTCCCTTCGGGAACATGTATGCGAGAGGTAAGTTGAGAATTGAAGAAAAGTCTTTATGAAGGACATGAAGAGACGATAGTAGAGGGTAAAGGAAAGGTGGACTAAATTCTGTTCCAAAGTGAGGTGGAAAGAAGGAAAGAAAAGAGAGATTCATAAATTTTGGTTTTGTTTAGAGGGGGGGAGGGGTCCAGAATTACATTCGTTTGAATATCCAAAATGTTTAGGTCAATGAGTGATTTGAAGAAAGTTTGTCTCTGTGAGGCAGTATTATCACAGTTAAGTAGGATGTGATGAACCGTCTCCGGAACTTTACAATGTCTACAGTTAGGAGAATGTGTGGGTTTGAATTTATGTAGAGTAGGATTAAGAATTGTGGAGTTGGTTCTTAATCTGTGTAGTAATTTGATGTGTTTTCTAGGGAAGGGGAGGTTATCAATTGTTGATATATTATAGTTAAGATTAAATCGAAAGTTGTTTTGGACAGAGGCCTGGACCTGAAAGTATTTATTGGTGAGATGTGCTTCAAGTTGTTTTATCTCCTGAGAAGTATTGATATGAAAGTGATAGGTAGGTGATACTATGTGGAGGTTGTGTGCCAGTTTAGCGAGATTATCAACAGTTTCATTATGGTGAATTCCAACGTGGCTGGGAATCCATTGTAAAATAATTGTATTATTTTTTGTATGGAGGTTATGTGTTGTAAGAGTGAGGATTTTATGTATGTAGTAGTTATATGAGGTGTATAGAAATTCCTGTGAGAGGGTTTGTATGGCTCCTTTGGAATCTATAAAAATGGTAATGTTTTTGTTGTGTACATATTTAAGGGTCCATTCCAAGGCCTCAATAATGGCAAAGATTTCAGTATGTAGTATGGTGCAGATTGGGGATAATTTGAAAGATAATGAAGTATTGTATTGTGGGATATGAATAGCAGCACTGGCTGATGGTGGGTTTTGAATGACAGAGCCATCAGTATAAATTTTAATATTTTCATTGTATTGTGTGTCAAAGTATGTTTCAGCGAGAGTTTTTACTGCATCATGTGGTAAGTTATGTTTATGTGTGAGAGTGGGTATGTGGGTGGAGAATGTAGGACTAATGAAGCTCCAGTCTGCTATAAGTGGGGGAATATCCCCAAAGTTTTTGATCTGTAGGTGTTTCTTCATTAAAGTGTGGAGGTCAGGAGTGGATTTAATGTGCTTGTAGTAGGGGCTTTCTTATAAAATGGGCTCGCTTCTTTGCGAGGCACTGATTGGCGCGCAGGCCAAGAGGCCACATCTCCGTCACCGCTCTTGCCGCTTCAACTAGAAAATCGAACTTAACCCAATTATCAATTACGCTTTATCGGATTACTAAATCAGCCACGCTGTTAATTTTTTTTTTTTCTTTTTACAAACGACCTGCCATCTACCCTTGACACATACCAATTTCAAAATTGTTGTCCCAAGGGATGCCCATCACTTTAGATAAAGAAACTGCTATTTATCCCCAACCTTCCCACAGATTGAATAAAAATGGATTTTCGGCTTAATCCTTTTCTTTTACCAATGACAACTTCAGCACATTTTATTTACGTGAGACACACATTTCGACGGGAATGAGCATGGAACGAAGAATATAAATAAATGAATAAATACCCCCTCAAGCAGCTGTTTGCCACAGAGGTCTGACAGGAGCCTGTCAGTTTATATGCCTTAGTAGAAGGTCTGAGAGGATGGCAGGCCCTCAGCAGAAAAACGACACAAACAGCCATGCCTTACCCGGGGCTCGAACCCAGGTCCCTTAGATCAGTAGCCAAACGCACTAACCACTCGGCCATGGGTCGGCTACCCGTTAAAATTATTTTATTAACGAGCGGTGACACCCTATATCCCTTTAATAGCACAGTAAGAGAGGCACTTGGAAAAACCCGTGAACCAGGAAAACACATTTTCAAAACAGAAAAACAGATCACAAAGATATGCAGATGAAGGGGGTCACCAAGCCTTGGGGGTCAATAAGGGACGGGGGAAGGGGGGCTAGGGCTGATCTCACGAATGAAGGGGGTCACCAAGCCTTGGGGGTCAATAAGGGACGGGGGAAGGGGGCTGAGGCTGATCTCACGAATGAATGGGATCACCAAGTCTGGGGGGTCAATAAGGGACGGGGGAAGTGGGGCTGGGGCTGATCTCACGAACAAAGCATAATATCCGACTTTTTCGGAACCCACGTTTGGGGACACCAGTTATTCCGACAAAGGTAAGTAGCATTATCAGAATGTATATATATATGCTATGTAACTTTTGAAACCTCACACGATTTTCAAATTGCAAATGCTAGGAAGAGGGGTTGTTTTTTAGGGATACGAAATACTAGCACGTGCATCCTGTCTCGCATGCATCGTGTGAGGTAGTGAATGATGATTGAAGAATGAAAGATGTGTGTTCTGTGAAGGTAGGTGACAGAGGATTTTCATATCCTGCTGAGACTGCCATCATCACCACCAGTGGCGGCTCGCGTATAGGCACTATGAACTGCAGCACCCCCAATTTCAACTTGATATTATCGATAACATTTAATATAATGAGTCCTTTTTTCTTTAATTCTTTCTTTATACTTGTACAATATATAATCCTTAAGCTTAATGTCAGTAGCCATCCCCCAGTTTATGAAAAAGATACAAAAATCTTTGTATGGAATTGTGCGCTTCACAGTACTAGCGGCGAGGTGTTTGACTATTGTGCGCATGCGCACATAGGAAGCTACACGCGAGGCTGCAAGGGAGAGAGAGCACTGTCGTCCCGCAGTGCCGACCCTGGCGTGCTGGTTGAAGGTAGTTTTTTTTACTCCGCGTGTGTTGTGCTTAAAAACCGTGTACCATATTCTTGAATGTGATAAAGTGTAGAATTAGATTATTATCCTGCTTCCAGCTATTCTATTTGATTCATTTTTTTTTTTTTTTCGGTTCTTTTATTTAACAGAAAACTTTAACCATGGACTTGCATCCCCAAGAAATAAGTTCTGTGACTGTAAGTGAACTTCAACAGCTTACGTTTTCACAGCTGTCTCTCCGTGAGAAAGTTGCAGTTAAGAAAAGAGGTCGTTCAACACCTGATATTCTAATATCTCAGCCAGGCATAAGCAACAACAAGAAATATATTCGTAGCTTTAATTCTGAATGGTACCAACGGTAAAGTTGGCGTTGTGGCTGTGAAGTAAAAAATGCACTGTTTTGCTTCCCGTGTTTGCTGTTTGGAGGTGATGTAACGTGGACAAAAGATGGTTTTAGAAATATAAACAGAATGGAAGAAAAAACTGAAAAGCATGAGAAGTCAAAGAAGCACGTTGATAATGTAGTTTCACTGGCACTTTTAGGAACCGTAAGTGTTAAGGAGAAACTTATTGAGGCATGCAGACTTTCAATCAATGAGCATAATATAAAGGTTAAAAAGAACCGTGAAATTTTGTCCAAAATAATAGACTGCATTTCCTTTTGTGGAAACTTTGAAACTCCCTTACGTGGACATGATGAAAAAGACGATTCAATAAATCCAGGGGTATTTAGTGGATTAATAAACTTGCATATAAATTAGATTCAGATTTAAAGAATCACTTAGAAACCAGTGCAGTCTTCAAAGGTGTTTCTAAGACCATTCAGAATGAGATACTTGACTGCCTGCTACAAATACACCACGAGGAGATAAGGACGGAAATTAGAAAAGCTTCCTTTGTAGCTGTCATGGCTGATGACACAACAGATGTTTCGGAACACACTCAAATGGCCCTTGTTCTACGGTACCTATTGAATGGAGAAATATTTGAGCGTTTTTGGGGATTCTTTATTCCAGAAAATCAAACTGCAGATGGCATATCAAAACGTATTTTAGAACAATTGGACATAATCCTTCAAGGAAATGAACAAAAACTGATAGCTCAGACATTTGATGGTGCAAATGTCATGAAAGGCAAAAAAGCAGGAGTTCAAGCAAAAATAAAAGCAGTTTATAGTAATGCACATTTCATTCACTGTTATGCACATTAACTTAATTTAATAATGAGAAATGCAGCAAGTATTACACGAAACGCAAGAATATTTTTCTCTAACATTCTGGCTATTCCAACATTCTTCTCAAGATCACCGCAACGTGTGTTCATTGTCAAGAAGCATATGGAAGTCAGCATTCCACGTCCATCTTCTACAAGGTGGAACTTCAACATACGGACCATAAACAGAGTTCATGAAAATTTGCAACCTTTAAAAAACTGCCTTACTGAAATTCAGTCAACATCAAATGCAGATCAAATCATTGCAGAAGCAACAGGAATTTTAAAATACCTGAATGATGATAATTTCCAGTTTTGGTTAGAGATTTTCAGATTATGCCTCATGTTGAAATAATTTACAACCAAATGCAATCTCGAGAAATTAGTGTGTTTAAAGTTAATGAATATATAACAAATTTCCAAACTGCTATTTTAGAATTGAGAAACTCAAAGTACTGTGAGAATCCTTCAAAAACACTCATGGCAGAAGCTAAGGAAGTGTGTGACTGTATATGTGTTGATATAATGGACAGATATTCTTCCACTAAACACTTAGTAGCTGCTAAATTGTTCAACAAGAAATGCTTCACTAGTTTTAAGAATGAACATCCCATAGAAGAGATAGTACTGACCACTGAAGGAGATGCTGAAATTTTATTTTGGAAAATAATCTAGATGATGTTTTTAGTGAAATTACGAAACTGATAAAAATCCTACTGACAGTTCGCATGACTACATCAGAGGCAGAACGCTGCTTTCCAACATTGAAAGGACTAAAAACTTTTCTAAGAAGCACTATGAATTCGGAAAGACTAAATGCGCTTGCAGTGCTTTTCAACATTGAAAAGACTAAAAACTTTTCTAAGAAGCACTATGAATTCGGAAAGACTAAATGCGCTTGCAGTGCTTTCCAACATTGAAAAGACTAAAAACTTTTCTAAGAAGCACTATGAATTCGGAAAGACTAAATGCGCTTGCAGTGCTTTTCAACATTGAAAAGACTAAAAACTTTTCTAAGAAGCACTATGAATTCGGAAAGACTAAATGCGCTTGCAGTGCTTTCCAACATTGAAAGGACTAAAAACTTTTCTAAGAAGCACTATGAATTCGGAAAGACTAAATGCGCTTGCAGTGCTTTTCAACATTGAAAAGACTAAAAACTTTTCTAAGAAGTACTATGAATTCGGAAAGACTAAATGCGCTTGCAGTGCTTTCCAACATTGAAAGGACTAAAAACTTTTCTAAGAAGCACTATGAATTCGGAAAGACTAAATGCGCTTGCAGTGCTTTCCAACATTGAAAGGACTAAAAACTTTTCTAAGAAGCACTATGAATTCGGAAAGACTAAATGCGCTTGCAGTGCTTTCCAACATTGAAAAGACTAAAAACTTTTCTAAGAAGCACTATGAATTCGGAAAGACTAAATGCGCTTGCAGTGCTTTCCAACATTGAAAGGACTAAAAACTTTTCTAAGAAGCACTATGAATTCGGAAAGACTAAATGCGCTTGCAGTACTTTCCAACATTGAAAGGACTAAAAACTTTTCTAAGAAGCACTATGAATTCGGAAAGACTAAATGCGCTTGCAGTGCTTTCCAACATTGAAAGGACTAAAAACTTTTCTAAGAAGCACTATGAATTCGGAAAGACTAAATGCGCTTGCAGTGCTTTCCAACATTGAAAGGACTAAAAACTTTTCTAAGAAGCACTATGAATTCGGAAAGACTAAATGCGCTTGCAGTGCTTTCCAACATTGAAAGGACTAAAAACTTTTCTAAGAAGCACTATGAATTCGGAAAGACTAAATGCGCTTGCAGTGCTTTCCAACATTGAAAGGACTAAAAACTTTTCTAAGAAGCACTATGAATTCGGAAAGACTAAATGCGCTTGCAGTGCTTTCCAACATTGAAAGGACTAAAAACTTTTCTAAGAAGCACTATGAATTCGGAAAGACTAAATGCTCTTGCAGTGCTTTCCAACATTGAAAGGACTAAAAACTTTTCTAAGAAGCACTATGAATTCGGAAAGACTAAATGCGCTTGCAGTGCTTTCCAACATTGAAAGGACTAAAAACTTTTCTAAGAAGCACTATGAATTCGGAAAGACTAAATGCGCTTGCAGTGCTTTCCAACATTGAAAGGACTAAAAACTTTTCTAAGAAGCACTATGAATTCGGAAAGACTAAATGCGCTTGCAGTGCTTTCCAACATTGAAAGGACTAAAAACTTTTCTAAGAAGCACTATGAATTCGGAAAGACTAAATGCGCTTGCAGTGCTTTTCAACATTGAAAAGACTAAAAACTTTTCTAAGAAGCACTATGAATTCGGAAAGACTAAATGCGCTTGCAGTGCTTTCCAACATTGAAAGGACTAAAAACTTTTCTAAGAAGCACTATGAATTCGGAAAGACTAAATGCGCTTGCAGTGCTTTCCAACATTGAAAGGACTAAAAACTTTTCTAAGAAGCACTATGAATTCGGAAAGACTAAATGCGCTTGCAGTGCTTTCAATGGAGAAAAATTTCCTCAGTTGTCATCCAGAGATCAAGGAGAAAATTATTGATCTTTTCGCGCAAATTAAAACAAGAAGAATGGATTTCATTTTTAAATGAATAGATTAAGCTTGAACTGTAACAATTTAGGTTCAAGTAAGTAAAAAATGTTTGATTTTGTCCTTTTAGGATTTTATCAAGTTTCTGAATAAATTTTCTTTTTATACATGCTTGTTTCCTTTTACACAATTTTAAAACAAAGGCTAAAAATTTTCTGGGGCAGCATCCCCACTAATTTTAGCTACGAGCCGCCACTGATCACCACATTAAGTTTTAACCGTGTTACTTAACACCGACACTGGGATCTTGGCTCAGCTCGACAGCACATGGAATTACGAGAGGCTCACGTGAATTTGATTCTAGATATAATCAGCATTCGAGAGTTTCTCATCATTACAAAGGGATAGAGACCAGCAACGTGGAAGACGCAGAAATGCACCGCGTTTTGCGTCTCTTTCGCGCAGAAATAAGTCTTGAACACCTGATGAAGAAGAATTTGTGGTAAGTCATATAGAGTGGTAAGAGTTAAACACAAAAAACTGAAATGCTGACTTTATGTGTATTCAACAATTTGGGTTCTCTCAGTTGAAATTCAACTAAACGATTTCCTATTTTCGTATGATATTTCTTGAATTGAACGTTTTTCAATTTTTCAACTCTTGTTTGTACACAAAATGTTTATACGAACCTATCTGCTGTTTGGCATGCAGCAGATCCCATCGGATTCTGAGAAAAACGGGATTTGAAGAACTTTGTTTTATGGAAACTAGTGAATGTGCCAACTGCCTGTACTGCACAATGTCATTCATGATCTCTGTTTCTTCTTTTAGGGTTTACATCCACTATCATCCATCCACTATTTCATACACTATCATCACATTCCATCCACTATCATCGCATGTGAGCACGTGAGGCGTCGATCACCAATCTCCTTTTACAAATATTAGTTTTTCTGTGCCATATATAAGTTCCGCATTTTAGTTAGACTAATGGTCAGTAGATGGCGCACGTTATCGGACTCCCGTTGACAGCTACTTAATTTCAAAAGTAATGAATATGTTGAAAAATCTAAATTGTGGCGATATAATCATGTATAATTTATTGCTGCCCAATCGTCGCCCTCCTTCATCGTCTCCGAGTTGGTGTCATCAACAGCAACTCTACACTTCACACTCTTGACAGTGTTTACAGCCCGGACTGTGTCACTTGCAGCACACCTGAGACTGATTCACACATTCTGCTCAACTGCTCCCGCTACAATACGGAACGAGAAGCTTCGTTCCGGGAGCTTCATGCTATCAGAACCACTGACTACACCATTACCACTCTTCTTGGCAACAACGACAATGCGAAGCTGCAGCGAGAGAGCTTCCGTATGGTCACTGACTCCTATCAGAACATTGGCCTCTTCTGCAAGGTCCTACATTTTACATTGTCCTGAATAGAGCCTACTTTATTTTTTTTAGGAATAGCTGAGGCAGATTCTTCTTCATCCACTATCTCACTATTCCGTTGTGACTGGTGTAGGGAGCCCCCTTCTCTGGAGGCTAATTTCACCATATTTACAACACCTTGAACCTTGACAGCTATTAAATTTCAAAAGTAATAAATATGTTGAAAAATATAGTTGTAGTGATATAACCATGTATAATTTATTGCTGCCCAAATTGTCTGATGTTATTTTCTTATGAGATGTTACATTTAGTTAACATCTGTTTGGTATAAAATCGTTTGTTTATGTTGAAGGGATTAATTGTTGTGTGCTTTTAAACATGGAGGTCATATGTACTATCGTAAATATTTTTTTAAATTTCTCAAATGTACTGGGACATCATGCCACTTGAACATGTAAATATCCCAAATTACCTGTACCTTGGCTTTACTGTAATCCCCTGCATGGAATAAATTATTTTAATTATTATTATCTGCTATTCCTAACTCAACTAGTCCATTTGCTGTTAATTAAAATATAATCTATCATAAATGTATTTAGTACCGAGTAACTCTGTTTGTAGTATGTATTCGTTTTTCGCAAACGAAACACTGTTTGTGCTATGTGTTAGCTATTTGGAAACCGTTAATTTTACTTCTGGAACTACCAACGCCATTGGAACTACCAATGCCAATGGGACCTAAAATTCCTGCGCAAACGTCAGTACCAACTTAAGCACAAGGGAAATATCTCCTTTCTTCACAGAATTCAAAATATCCTGAAGCTTGCTGTAAAATCTATCCTTCGCGTTCTCATCAGAATCATCTGTGTGTGTGGGATGGGGGTTATAACAGATGACTTTCAAATGTTTAATTTTTGTTTTAAATTTTGCTGTAAGAAATCTTTCATTAGCGCAGTCATATCCTAAGAGAGCATCACTGGCGTATCTGTTGAGAAGGAACCCTACGTATTGGAGTTGGATTTCATCCTCTCTCCCTGAAAAGAGAAATTTAAAGTTATTTCTAAATATTTCATCTTTCCCTGCCCATCTGGTCTCTTGCAAGACTAGAATATCCATAACTCTGGAATTCCTGCGTGAAACCATCAAGAGAATGATCTCTATGTAGCATCCTCACGTTCCATGGGTCTGCAGAGAGAAAATGATTAGTAGGATTTATAAAGAAACTAGGTTTACTTAGAGAAGTAGGGCCAAAAGTATTAAAAAGCCTCTTGATCAGAGGAATAGGGAAAGACCTGTTCCCTCACTTTCCAGTTCCACAAAAGTTTAAGATTAGGCTATATATTGTTTTTGATAAAAATTCCCAATTTATTTCCAGTATACTTTTCCCAAAGATTTTCTCATCATAGGCGTACGCAGATTCATTTATTTTGTTGCACAGCTCAACAGTGACTGATTCATTAGAATGGAAATCGTTGGAACCATACATTGCCATTATAAAATAGTGATCTGCTATTTTCTGCGTACATATTGCTGTGAGTAAAGGTAAATTATTTTTACAACTACATGATCGATATACATTTACGGGTCAACTGATCGTTTCTGATTTCCACTCTTGTATAATCGCCTATCATTTGATGATAACCAGAAGCCGAAGGAGCGAGCCATAGGTTGCAGTTGGGTAGTTTCTGATGGCTCGCCGACCATCGCAGAAGCAAAGAAGGTCCGGTTTGGAAAGGTTTGCTTAAAGAAATGATTTCTAGTGGTAAATAGCCGGGAATAGGGCCTAAAGCTATCCCTATTGGCTCATTTCCCTTCGATGGTAAAGGTTGCTTTTTGTGCAATATTTCCTTGATAGAATTTCGGAAACTTAATCCAGTGTACGGTCGGTAGATGGCGCACGCTACTGACTGTTTGAAAGTGAGATGATGTTTAAAATAAAAATGAATATTAAAAAAGGAAATAAATATTCAAATTATGCATTCATGAAATATTCATTTACACTAATCATGCATTTAGTGCCAAGAAGTCCGTGTTTCTTATGCCTTGTTTTTGTATTTAGTGAATTCTATTGGGTATGTTTCGTTTAAAACCCTCTTTCCGTGATGATAAGATTAAATGAAAGTATCTTTTTAACCGTCTGCGTCAGTTTAGGAATATTATTATTGGTCCATTGGTAATATACATTTGGCATTATAGGCCTAAAGTAGTTTTGGTATTATATACATAAATACCTTATCTTTCTCGTCATTGAAAGCCACGTTACCGTAAGCTTCAGCCGGACCCACCCTTAGGCTCAGCATTCCTGGTCGATTCCTGGTCGGTGCCAACTGACCTTTGGATATCACCTTTGGCACGCAGAGACGAGACGAGCGCTGTTGCTGCTACTGACTCCCCCTTCTCCCCTCGTCATTTCCTTTTTTTCCTCCTTTATTTCTTCCACTTTCTTTGCCTCTGATTCACAGGAAATAAATCCATTTCCTTTAATTTAATTATCATCTGATGTCTCATGGTCATCACTTTTTAAGGATTTCGGAGATCACCCTACAATTATTTTTCAAGAACAACTGTGATCACAAGACCCAGTGTGACTTGAACTGAACGGGTCCTTGTCCAAGTCTAAGAAAAGGGAAAGGGGGACGAGAGCCTTCTTTTTTTACTGCCGAAAACTTAATTTCCTGCGCAATGGCAGGAACCCAGATTTGGACCCCTCTCCCCTCAAGGGTGCTAAATTTTTTATGTTTTTCTTTGGTTATGGCGAAAGGTTTGTATTTGTCTTTCTCTTGAAGCCCCACACGCATCTCAATTGTGCATGCTTCGAAGGGGGAGGGACGCCATCTAATAGGACTTGGGAATATTCCTTAGCAAGCACACCCCATCCCAAACGCGTGTGGGGCAGTGAATGTTGTGTGAAAGAATGAAAGTTGATTGAAAGATGTGTGTTTTGGAGGGACTGCTGGCAGAGAACATTATGTTTTGCTGATGCTGTCTCGCTGATCACATTAAATTAATTTAACCTTATGCCCGACAGCTGAGTGTCTGAATCGTAGTTCGACGACAGAATCTTAGTTCGACGACACAAGGGATTAAGAAAAACTCAAGTGAAACTGATTTTAGATATAATTTGCTTTCGAGAGTTTTTCCTAATTACAAAGTGGGGGGGGGGGAAGTTTACAGTGGTAGTTCCGACAATAGATGCCCAAAGCTACGTCTTCAATCAATCAACCAACTACAGAACCTCTCAAATTGCCTTTGGTCAAAGAGAAGACAAAGAGTAATTGGTTTACCCCTGATCAACACTTTTCTGCACTCAAAATAGCCAGGTCACAAGGACCTGTAGAGTTAAGAGAAGATTTGGGAGATAGATGGTAGCCACCTGTCAAGGTCATCCAGAGTGTTCTTCAACGTGCACAGAGTATGGTTCTCCTGCACATGAGCCAGAGCTTAAAGAACCATCCGACTGGCAGTGGCCTTTCCAAGCCCAACGGTGCCTCCTCTGTGGCAGAAGGGAAGGTGAGGGTAAATGGAGATGAATATTAACACTGGCACAGATGGGGCTCTATCCTGGGAACTGCGGATTATCGTCCTATTTTGGTTTGGTTTGTGAGTAACGAATTTCAAATAAATATTCTTCTGATAGACTGATGTTTCAGACTCAAATTCCATATTTAACAGTAAAACGTGATATTCTATCGTGAAACCCTTTCTCCTTGAATCTGATGTTTTTTAGAGTTATTAAAATAATAAATAACGCTATTATAATAAGACTCCAGATATTAAAATAAAATTATGTCGTGTGCATCTTCATCAAGAGATGGCAGAAGTGAACATCTACATCGCTTAGTTCTGCAATTTCGAGAAATGAGAAGGAAATTTTTAATTTTACTTTATTGCTCCAAACTCTGCACAGAGTTGCAATAAATATCAAAAATGCCATCTTAATCACGTTATTGGAAATAAACAATGCACTTTTGCGTTTTACACTCACTTAAAGATATTGCTTTAAACCTAGATGATCAGTTGTTTTTCCTTAGAAAACGCTTGAAATAAGTGCTGCCATCTGCTTGTGACCAAGTAAAATACATTACCGAAAGATGTTTTGTTTTCAAATGTGGGTGGTAATATCCAGAGATCAAGCAACATACGATGTTACTGCACGAAGAAAATACGTGAACTATTGAATCAGTTAAAAAATGAAAAGTTTACAGGTAGTAGAATTGTATTTTACAATCAGTAAATTCTCAAAAGCTTTGCAAATGAGAAATTACATGAGAAAATACATTGTATGCCAAACGGTTTCTCGTTTCGGAAAAAACCTTGTGAGGAAATTAAAATTAGTAATTTGTAATATCTTAGATCGCATTCAAACTCAAAATTGTTGTGACTAAAATTAATTCACCTGGGAATCCCTTATTCGAATCTCTCCTTATACTTTATTTATTTATTTATTGGCGGAAGAAAACTGCCAAGAAACCAACTACATATTTCTCTACGAGCAAACTCGAACCTGGGAACTAGCAGATTACAAGTCTGGCGCGCTACCGACTGAGTCCCCCCCCCGCCCATGCTGGATGATTTTGCCTTCGTTATTAATAACTATTCCAATTAGAATTATCTCACCTTGGGCTGCTTTTGTCGATTTATCTAACGCATCTTGGGCTGCTTTTGTCGATTTATCTATCGCAATCTTGCCTAGCTTTTAATTTCGTACAACTTCCGAAGAGTTAAGTCACTTGGATTACATCATCGATGTTTGACTAAAACACTTTTTGATGGTAAATATAAATAAAAAGTGCTGAAGTTCTTGTAAGAAAGAAAGCTACCGTTCTTTCAATAAGCGGAAATATTACACTTAATTTCTGTTTTCACAGAATGTGGTGAATGATGGGATTGTGGTGAAAGAGTGGGGCTCCTCTCGAAACTTCAACCGCCGATAAAATTGGAAAGATTTTCTTTTTTTGTAGTGTTTTTTTATATGTTCCCAGTGGCCTGCGTGCCCGTTTTTACTTTAGTGTCATTTTTTGGACTTTAGAGTTTCAGTTTATTGTAGTTTTTTGTTCTTGGCCCCGGCCAAAAATTTTGTTTATCGCTTCAAAAAGGCTTGTTTGAGCAGCGTCCGCCCGTTTGCGCGAGCGAGCGCTGTTTTTTCAAAGTCCAAAACCATAACATTCGGCTCTCAGTCGGAGATGCCTGACGTCACAGGCGCCACTCGTCTCCGACCGGCTGGGGGGAGGAGCCGAGCGCCGCCCCTCATGTGTGAGTGACGCTTGCTCTCTGCTGCCCTTCGCAAGGCACGGAGACGATGCGCAGGGCGCCCTCTGTCGGGCTGACCCGTGTGGCGTATCGTGGCCGTTTTTCGAGCGCTTGTTGCCTTAAGTTTGCGATTGAGTTTTTTGAGTGTTTTTGTATTATACTTTTGTGTCTTTAAAGTGAGAATGTAATTAGGAAAGCTTTCCTATCTCTTTCCTGCTACTTCTCTTTTCGTTTCCAGCTCTCTTTTTTCTTTAATGAGATGTCTGGTGTGTGAAATAATCGCCGAGGAACTTACGTTTTTACGCTACGTTTTTTCGGCGGTTGAAGTTTCTGAGAATGCAAAGTTAAGTCAAGCTGAGTGATTCAGGGAGCCAAACTCTCTAGAATCACGAAGCAGGTCGTACTTATCATGGAACTACTGAGAATTCTCGCTATTTTAACTGATAAATAGTGGGTTTTCAGATTTTAATTTCCAAACAACCGCCGATAACGTAAAAAAAACATAAGCTTTCCGTGTTTGGCAATTAAAATCTGAAAACCCACTATTTATATAGAAATAGCGAGAATTCTCAGTGTTCAATAAGTCGAAAATGCTTCGTGAGTCTAAAGAGTTTGGCTCCTTGACTCACTCCGCTTGACCTAACTTTGCATTCTCAGAACTTCAACCGCTGAAAAAACGTAAGTTCTTCAGCGGTTATTTCACACACCAATCAACTCATTTCAAGAAGAAAGAGAGATTGAAAGGGAAATGAGAAGGACCAGAAAAGAGGTAGAACAGCATTCCTACTCCCATTCTCACATTACAAGTGATAATTAAAAGGAAAAACATGAAATAATAATGGCTCACGCAAACGTAAAGAAACAACCGCCAAAAACCGGTAGCGATACGCTATACGGGTCATCCCGATAGTAGCTCCTGGATGATCGACACTAGAAATATTAAAAAATGCCTCTCGCAGGGAAACTGCTTTTTGCCATGAACCGGGATGTTTAATATTCAGGCCTCCTTCATTACAGGGGCGATAGAGCATAAATCGTGAGACCTTTGCCTTCGTGCCCTGCCAAATGAAGTAAAAAAGGATTTTTGTAAAATCGGAAAGAAATTGCGTAGGAGGTCTGAAAATGCTGCCTATCAAAGTAAATTTAGAAATCAAAATTGCATTGGCCAATTTGGCCCGATTGGCGAGAGATAAGTCAACACCCAGCGAAATCTGTTGACTTTCCGTTGCTTTTTTTAGCACTTCGGTCCAAGTTTTGTGATGGCATCCTTTCCTATCAAAATAAACGCCCAGTATTTTGATAGGTTCATTAACTGGCACAATAATATTATACGTATCATTTTTCCACTTGCCCCATGTCAGAGCTCTTGTCTTATCCAGATTAAGCTCCGCCACTGTGGCTTTTGCATAAATTTTGAAGATATTAAAAAATCTGTCTAGAGAAAATTCATTCTCGAAAAAGAAATTGATGTCGTCAGCATAGGCGACATATTTAAGCTGGACGTTGGATCTTCCAGGGAGAGGAATGCCCTGGAAAAGCCTGTCAGCTTGAATTTTCCTAGCTAAAGTTTCAATAGTCAGGACAAAAACCAAAGGTGACAGAGGGCATCCCTGCCTTACTCCTTTGGAGACACGGAAAAAGGCAGAGATGCTCCCATTCACACTGACACCACTTTCAATATTGTTATATGAACACTTAGAGTGTTTATAAAATTATTTCCAAAGTTATGGGCTTTAAATAGGTGCCACAAGAAATTATGTGACACTCTATCAAAAGCCTTGTTTTGATCAACAGAGAGTAAACAGCATTTGCTACGTTTTAAATTAACGTAATCAATTGCGTCAGCTAAGACGCTTAAATTTTGATTAATTTTCCTCCCCCCCACCGAGCATGTTTGCATATGCCCAATGAGTGTCGAAAGAACTTTACTCAGTCTGATCGAGATAACTTTTGCAAAAATTTTATAATCACTATTCAGTACTGAAATAGGTCTCCAATCATTAACAGTAAAATTATTTCCATCGGTTCGTTTTCCTAAAAGTGCAATTTTTGCTCTTCTCATGTTAATTGGCATTTCACCAAACGTTCTTACTTGGTTAAATAAGTCAGCAAGTGGAATTCGTAGAGATCTTACAAAAGCCTTATAGAATTCAATCGGGAAGCCGTCTGTGCCGGCGGCACCTCCCGATCTCATCTTTTTAATTGCCTTCTCCACCTCCGTCGCCGTAATTGGTTCTTCAAGCACTTCTTTTTCATCCTCTGATATTTGAGGGCAGTCTCCAATCCAAGTCAACATATCTTCGTCGTGAATTCTGTCTTCGCAAAACAGGTTTTCAAAAAATTTAACAAACACTTTTTTAATGTTTTCGGTGCCAAACACTCCCCCCCCCCCCGTCGGAATCGCGAATGGAAGTGATGGAGGAGACTTCCAGATTTTTGGGAGCCGAAAATTCGTATACAGAGGAGAAATTTTCCTCCATTTCAATTTGTTTTCTAAACGAAACCTGTTTTGCCTGAAAGCCTGTTGACATATAAATATTCGCTAATTTCATTGTTAACTGATTGCACTAATAGGTTATTAGTATCACTCTGACATCCTCCTCTGTAAAGACCCAAAGCAATACTCCTCAGGAAACGTAATCGTTCCCTTTTCTTGCTTGCGAGTTGCCTTCCCTCTGTTTGTAAACAAACGCGTAACCTGCCCTTCAGCCCCTCCCACCATGAACCGGTGAATGAGTCGGCTGACGCGATGTCTGAATCGATAATATCAGTCAAGGATTGCTTCAAATTTTCATTTTCCAGATGGGAAATGTTCATTTTCCACAAACCCTTGCCCCTCCTATCCACCCTAGGAATAATTATGGCTCCTGAGGCGATCCGATGGTCGCTGATATAAGCTTTCCAGCGGTTATTTCACACACCAATCATCTCATTTTAGAATAAAAAGAGAAGGAATAGGAAAGAGATAGGATAGCATTCTCACTTTACAAGAGGTATCTACAAAGTTAAACACATAACGTAACGAAACTACACAATCGCAAAGAACAAGCGCCAAAAATCGGTAGCGATACGCTATACGGGTCATAGCGATATAAATAGGTTTCTGCACTTTGCTGTAAGAGTGTAATTCTTTTTTTATGGTTGATACAGGTAGTGCCTGCTGCCATCTGTTGAACGTTTATACAAGTAAAGAATTCGATATGATATTTATTGAAAATAGCTGCAATTGCATAAAATCCAATTATGTAAAACATGTTATCGTACATTGACATATATTAAATCATCTCAATATATTTAATATTGTAGAGTGTTGAACGTAGCTACTACCTGTTTTACAAAATTGGAATTTATTAAGGAAAATAATTTTGATTGATTTATTATTATTTTCTCTCTAAACGAGAAGAAATGTTTATCGGAATTAACAATGGATAATTAATGCAGGGAACTTGCCACTCTCTGTGGCTAGGTGACTTAACTACAATACGCGAATTTGCCATATTTAGAGGGCGCTGCAATGGAAATGCCAATGGAAGCTGGCTTCCTTGTCCCTTAGACACCCTCCACGGTTCAGCCAGCTTCGACAAAATTCCACATAGTGGGCGCCACTTACGTTTGTGCGAAGCGAGCGATTTTCTCCCTTGCAGCGGTCACGAAATCATGCCTCCTATTGCATTTATATGCTGAAGGATTATCAGAATCAAATCGTTGGATTTGACCTACATCCTTCATCCTGATATACTTAGAGATTTTGAAATGTTTATATACATGTAAGGAACCGAATTTTAATATATTATTAGCACTTATATAACAAATGGTAATTTCTTCGTATTGAAAATATAAGGCCTTTATGTATAAATTATTTATATACAAAATATGTATATATTACTAATGAACCAATGGTTCTGATTCAGTAGTTTGAAACAGACGATTAAAAACATATGTTCATTAATACTCTTATCATAAAATTAGGGTTTCACAAGAAACATACCCAACAGAATTCGCTGAATGCAACAACATGACGTAGGAAACACAGACCTCTTCGTACTAATTGCAATATTACTGTAAATTGTAAATTATTTGTAAATGTATTCAAAAGAGGAGAAGCATCATCAAGAAGAACCCTCATTTTTGGAAACATTGGCGAGATTTCCTCTATTTATAGTATTATTTTTATGTTTTCCGCGGCCTGCGTGCCCGGATTTTTACCCTGAGGCCCTTCATTGGACCTCAGAGTTCCTATTGCTTTTGGTTTTTCAGTGTTGGCTCCGGCTAAAAATTTTGTTTATCGTTTTGAAATCGCTTGATTGAATCGCGCTCGCTCGTTGTCGCGAGCGAGCGCCGATTTTTTCTAAGTAACAACTTTTGCCTCTCAGTCAGTGGAGAGGTTTGAAGTCACAGGCACCACTCGTCTCCCGGCCGGCTGGGGTGAGGGACCGGCGCGCGGTGCGCTAAGATCTGGCTTGAATCTGCGCTGCCTCCTCCTGTGACTGACGCTTGCTCTCTGCTGCCTTTCAAAGGGCACGGTGGCGATGCATAGGGCAATGCGATGGCGATGCCCTGCAACATACATTGACTTGTATATTCGTAAGATGATTAAATGTATTAATTTTAAAAAATCTGCAAAATTACTCAACATTAACAACTTTTCCATGCGCAGATCGTCCCTTACAGTTTTTTTTATGTGCCGGCACACCATTTTGTCATGTTTAGTTGCTTCGACAAAATTCCGCACAGCGGCGCCACCTACGCTGGTGCATCTTATTCAGATAGATCGGTTGGCAAACACAGTACACAGTATCGGGTCGAGCCCATCCTACTTCATCCAAATAAGTACTGTTAAAGAATAAAACTGCTGTGGATCTGTGGTAGAGACTACCTAATGTGAAATATCATCAAAGTTCAAAGATCATACAGTGACAGCAGCAGTCCAAGGCCTGGGGCCTATACCTGCTTAATCTTAGCTAACGCCAGTAGGCAATTGATTGAAAATAAATAATAAAATTGAAAATAAATAATAAATACTCCCTCAAGCAGATGCCTTGCCACAAAGGTCTGACAGGAGCCTGTCAGTTTATATGCCAGAGTAGAAGGTCTGTGAGGATGGCAGGACCTCAGCAGAAAAAACGACACGAACATCCATGCCTTAACTCCGGGGCTCGAACCCAGGTCCCTTAGATCAGCAGCGAAGTGCGCTAACCACTCGGCCACGGGACGGCTAATCAACACTTAGGAAGTCCCTAAATGAACTTAGGTACGGTTGTTGGACAAAGAAGCTTACCACGCTGAACATCAAAGATAACTCCATTTGGATGATTTTGTTGATGGTTGCAGTGATATATTCTGTGTTTGTATCATTTGCAATGATAGAGTTTCTGACAAACCAGGGAGGAACACTTTTCACGGCAGATCGGCAGATCAAAATGACAAAATGGAGTATCGGGTATCCCATACCTCCTCCAACTGAGATATTTCATAAGGAAATG
Source organism: Ryuthela nishihirai (assembly GCA_038380435.1). NCBI lineage: Eukaryota > Metazoa > Arthropoda > Arachnida > Araneae > Heptathelidae > Ryuthela > Ryuthela nishihirai. The sequence continues at coordinate 72,914 of JAWZYU010000681.1, forward strand.
ATAGAGTAAAGAATGAAACGGCGCAATGCCGTCGCCTTTCGGCTAATTAATAATGGGGAAATTATCCGAATTAGTAGAAAAATAATAGAAATAAAAGGAATTTGCAGAGAACAAAAATACATCGAAATTGGAAGTGGGAGAGAGCGCTCACTGCTACATCGGACGTCTCAGTGGATGGATGGATGGATAACTTCCCTCAAAATGAATATTCTGGAGTAGTAAGTCTACTCCAACTCATTCAGGTCCTTGTAAGTGTAAAAAAAAAAGAAAAAAAAAGACATGGATAATCTATAAGTGTTTTGTTGGTGGTGTTGAGAATTGAGTAGTTGTTGTTAAATCTTCGTGTTGTTTAGTGGTGTTATTGTATTTTGTAATTAAAACTTCATGTTGTCTGTGTGATATGTGTGAGAAATTTAAGAGTTGGAAAATTTGGTATATTATCAGTATTTTTGGGTAAGCTTCATGTTGTTGATGTTGTAGCTAGAGTAAGTAAGACTACTTGTTATTTTAAACCCCTTTTTGTTTTTTATATAAATAAAAATAAAAAAAATAAATACCCCCTCAAGCAGCTGCTTGCCACAGAGGTCTGACAGGAGCCTGTCAGTTTATATGTTGGTATCTTTTTTTTTCTTGGATCTCCCTCCTTTGGGAAAGAAGAGAGAGAGAGAAAAAGAATTTGTTTATTTTTTTATACAGGTTTTTTTTTTGTCAAAAAAGATTTTTTTTTTTGAAAAAACTCATTCTCTGGCAAGGAGAGGAGAGTTTTTTTTTTGTTTTAATTTTTTTTTTTTTAGAATTAACTATGATTAGTTAAGCATTTTTTAATTATTATTTTTTTTTCCTCTCTTTTATGATTTTTTCTTGTTTAATTTTGAAATGTTTTTTTTTTCAGAAAAATTTTGTTTGTTTTTTTTGGTAAGTTTTAGACTATATTGAAGAGTTCGCAGTCTCTAAAGAATTTTATTAGTAGTTTAAGGATTTTTTTGTTGATTGTTTGGCTTTCGTGCTCTAGTATATTTGAAAAGTTAAATACTGTAATATTATGTTTTGTAAGGTTTGAGTAGTAGGTGTCTCTTTGGGCATTGAAATGTTGGCACTCAAAGATTATGTGTTCTATGGTGTGTGGGGAATTGCAGAATTTGCAGTTGGGGGATGAGATTTTATTGTATGTGTAGAGTGTAGTATTTGTTAGTGCCCAATTGGTTCTGATTTTAGCTATTAAACTCCTTTCAGCTTTGGTTAAGCCATAATCTTTAAATTTTTGTTTGTTGTGATTAATCATGAATCTGTGTGAGTGGGCTGCATTTGTCTGAAAACATTGTTGTATATCATTGAATAAAAGTGTTTCATTTTGTTGTTTGTGAATTTGTATGAAGAAGGGAGTTGGGGTGGATGTTATGTTTTTTTGGGCTTGTTTTGCTAATGAGTCTGCTTCTTCATTTCCAGTGATGCCAATGTGTGAGGGTACCCATTGTATGTGTATGATGTTTTTTTGTGAGAGATGTTTGGAAATTAAAATATTGCAGTCATTAGAGAAGATGGGGTAGTTAGATTTGGAAGGGTTGGCGTAAAGTAATTCTAAAGCAGATTTGCAGTCTGAGAAGATTTGTGCAGCAGCCACGATTTGTGAGTTGTGAAATGTAAGTGCCCATTGTATTGCTAGAATGATGGCATTTGTTTCAGCTAGTATGATTGGAGAAGCTTGATTAAATTTAAAGGAATAAGATTTTTTTAATTCTGGACATGTGAAGGCTCCTGAGGAAATTTTTGTGTTGTCATTGTGTGAGCCATCTGTGAAAATTTTGATGTGATTTTTGTATGTTATGTGAATGTGTAGGTTTGACAGGTCTAGCAGTTGATTTGAATCTAGTGATTGTTTTTGTGTAATTCCTGGAATGTCCAGGGAGATTATGGGGGGGGGGGGGCAGCTTATCCAGGGTGGGAAATTTGGTATGTAGTTTCCACTTGTGTTGGAATGAATAATTTCTAGTATTTTCTGATTTTGGTTTAAGGTGGAGATGGTATTGGGAGGATTATTGCTAGTGATTTTTTTTATAATGGGGTGTTGTCTGTTTTTTGAAATGATTCTGAAAATTAAGTTTGATAGGAGATATTTTTTGTTGATACTAATGGGGGGGGATAGCTGTGTCTGCATAGAGATCTATGTTTTTACTGCCTTTTGGGATACCCAGTATGCGTCTGATAATTTTAGTTTGTATGGTTTCTAATAAATTTGTGTTGCGTTGTGAAATATTATTTAGTAGTTCAATGCCATATTGATATTTTGGTGCTATGAGGTTTTGGTATATCAGGAATAGATTTTTAGAATTACAGCCCCATGTAGAGTGTCCGAGATATTTGAGATATTGAAATAGTTTGTTTCCTGTAGTTGTAGCATGTTTGATGTGTTTAGTCCATTTGAGTTTGGAGTCAAAGTGGAGGCCTAGGAATTTTATGTCTTTAACAATTGTGAGTTTTTTGTTGTGTATGAATATATTTAGTTTTCTGTGGGGGAATTTATTTTTATAAAAAGGTATTATTGATGTTTTATCTATTGATATATTAAGATTCCAGTCTTTGCAGAATGTTGTCAAATTGTCTATGTTAATTTGTAAGTTATGTTTGATAATGTCTAGGTTATTATGGTGTGTCCAGATTATGATGTCGTCTGCATAAATGCCATATTTTATATCATGTGTGAAATATTGTGGGAGGTCATGTAAGAATAAATTAAAGAGGTTTGGTGACATAATGTCACCTTGTATAATACTTGTGTTAATAGGGTAAGTAGAAGATAGATAGTTGTGAATTTTTATTTTGAATGTTTTTTTGTAATAATGTTGAATAGGAATTTGTATATATTGCCACTAAGTTTTAGTTTTTTTAGTTTAAAGAGTAGTGCATTATGGTTGACAGAGTCAAAGGCATGCTTGATGTCTACAATGATGGCTATTAAATACTGGTTGTTGGAGAATGCATATTCTATGTCTGTAGTTAGATGACGTAAGAGGTCTTTGGTAGATCTGCCTGGCCTGAATCCATAAAAGTGTTCACAGAGGATGTTTTGGCTTTCTATGTACCAGGTCAGTCTGTTGTTTACCATTCTCTCGAATAGTTTTAGCATGTTAGATGAGAGGCAAATTGGCCTGTATGAAGTTAGTTCTTTAAAGTCTTTTTTATTTTTAAATAGAAATATTAGATGATTGTCATACCATTGAGGAGGTAGGGTGCCTGATTTCCAGATTTGGTTAAAGTTATTAAGTAGGGCGAGTAGCCAATTTAAAGGAAGATATTTGAGTAATCTGTTTGATATTTTATCCGGCCCATTTGCAGTTCTATTTTTGAGTTGTTTGATTGCATTGGTAAGCTCATGTAGCGTGAATGGTAGATTTAGAATATGGTCTTTGTCTTTGAAAAATCTGTGTAGAAAAGTTATGTGAGCTACCGAAACTTCGGACGTCTCAATGAGCCACCGAAACATCGGACGCCTCAGTGAGTGGTGAGAGAGAAAAGATAGGGAAGTGGTGATAGAGGGAAATAAATAAGGTTCTCTCAGAGGAAGGTGCATCAGTCTTTTTCTTGCAATTTAAGGTGCTCTCAGAGGAAGGCGCATCAGTCTTTTTCTTGCGCTTTAAGGTGCTCTCAAAGGAAGGCGCATCAGTCTTTTTCTTGCGCTTTAAGGTGTTCCCAGAGGAAGGCGCATCAGTCTTTTTCTTGCACTTTAAGGTGCTCCCAGAGGAAGGCGCATCAGTCTTTTTCTTGCGCTTTAAGGTGCTCCCAGAGGAAGGCGCATCAGCCTTTTTCTTGCGCTTTAAGGTGCTCCAAGAGGGAGGCGCATCAGCCTTTTTCTTGCGCTTTAAGGTGCTCCCAGAGGAAGGCGCATCACCATTTTTCTTGCGCTTTCAGGTGCTCCCAGAGGAAGGTGCAGCAGTCTTTTTCTTGTGCTTTAAGGTGTTCTCAGAGGAAATTGCAGCAGCCTTTTTCTTGCGCTTTAAGGTGCTCCCAGAGGAAGGAGCAGCAGCCTTTTTCTTGTGCTTTAAGGTGCTCCCAGAGGAAGGCGCAGCAGTCTTTTTCTTGCGCATCAAGGTGCTCTCTGAGGAAGGCGCATCAGCCTTTTTCTTGCGCTTTAAGGTGCTCTCAGAGGAAGGTGCAGCAGCCTTTTTCTTGCGCCTTAAGGTGCTCCCAGAGGAAGGCGCAGCAGTCTTTTTCTTGCGCATCAAGGTGCTCTCTGAGGAAGGCGCATCAGCCTTTTTCTTGCGCTTTAAGGTGCTCTCAGAGGAAGGCGCATCAGCCTTTTTCTTGCGCTTTAAGGTGCTCCCAGAGGAAGGCACAGCAGCCTTTTTCTTGTGCTTTAAAGTGCTCCCAGAGGAAGGTGCAGCAGCCATTTTCTTGCGCTTTAAGGTGCTCCAAGAAGAAGGCGCAGCAGCCTTTTTCTTGCGTTTTAAGGTGCTCCCAGAGGAAGGCGCAGCAGCCTTTTTCTTGCGCTTTAAGGTGCTCCCAGAAGAAGGTGCATCAGCCTTTTTCTTGCGCTTTAAGGTGCTCCCAGAGGAAGGCGCATCAGCCTTTTTCTTGCACTTTAAGGTGCTCCCAGAGGAAGGCGCAGCAGCCTTTTTCTTGCGATTTAAGGTGCTCCCAGAGGAAGGCGCATCAGCCTTTTTATTGCGCTTTAAGGTGCTCCCAGAGGAAGACACAGCAGCCTTTTTCTTGCGCTTTAAGGTGCTCCCAGAGGAAGGTGCAGCAGCCTTTTTCTTGCGCTTTAAGGTGCTCCTAGAGGAAGGTGCAGCAGCCTTTTTCTTGCGCTTTAAGGTGCTCCCAGAGGAAGGTGCAGCAGCCTTTTTCTTGTGCTTTAAGGTGCTCTCTGAGGAAGGTGCAGCAGTCTTTTTCTTGCGCATCAAGGTGCTCTCTGAGGAAGGCGCATCAGCCTTTTTCTTGCGCTTTAAGGTGCTCTCAGAAGAAGGCGCATCAGCCTTTTTCTTGCGTTTTAAGGTGCTCCCAGAGGAAGGCACAGCAGCCTTTTTCTTGTGCTTTAAAGTGCTCCCAGAGGAAGGTGCAGCAGCCTTTTTCTTGCGCTTTAAGGTGCTCCCAGAGGAAGGCGCATCAGCCTTTTTCTTGCGCTTTAAGGTGCTCCCAGAGGAAGGCGCAGCCGCCTTTTTCTTGCGCTTTAAGGTGCTCTCAGAGGAAGGTGCAGCAGCCTCTTTTTTGCACTTTAAGGTGCTCCCAGAGGAAGGCGCATCAGCCTTTTTCTTGTGCTTTAAAGTGCTCCCAGAGGAAGGCACATCAGCCTTTTTCTTGCGCTTTAAGGTGCCCCCAGAGGATGGCGCATCAGCCTTTTTCTTGTGCTTTAAGGTGCTCCCAGAGGAAGGCACATCAGCCTTTTTCTTGCGCTTTAAGGTGCTCTCAGAGGAAGGTGCAGCAGCTTTTTTCTTGCGCTTTAAGGTGCTCTCAGAGGAAGGTGCAGCAGCCTTTTTCTTGCGCCTTAAGGTGCTCTCAGATGAAGGTGCAGCAGCCTTTTTCTTGCACTTTAAGGTGCTCCCAGAGGAAGGCGCAGCAGCCTTTTTCTTGCGCTTTAAGGTGCTCCCAGAGGAAGGCGCATCAGCCTTTTTGTTGCGCTTTAAGGTGCTCCCAGAGGAAGGCACAGCAGCCTTTTTCTTGCGCTTTAAGGTGCTCCCAGAGGAAGGTGCAGCAGCCTTTTTCTTGCGCTTTAAGGTGCTCCCAGAGGAAGGTGCATCAGCCTTTTTCTTGCGCTTTAAGGTGCTCCCAGAGGAAGGCGCAGCAGCTTTTTTCTTGCGTTTTAAGGTGCTCTCTGAGGAAGGCGCATCAGCCTTTTTCTTGCGCTTTAAGGTACTCTCAGAGGAAGGTGCAGCAGCTTTTTTCTTGCGCTTTAAGGTGCTCTCAGAGGAAGGTGCAGCAGCCTTTTTCTTGCGCCTTAAGGTGCTCTCAGAGGAAGGTGCAGCAGCCTTTTTCTTGCACTTTAAGGTGCTCCCAGAGGAAGGCGCAGCAGCCTTTTTCTTGCGCTTTAAGGTGCTCCCAGAGGAAGGCGCAGCAGCCTTTTTCTTGCGCTTTAAGGTGCTCCCAGAGGAAGGCGCAGCAGCCTTTTTCTTGCGCTTTAAGGTGCTCCCAGAGGAAGGCGCAGTAGCCTTTTTCTTGCACTTTAAGGTGCTCCCAGAGGAAGGCGCATCAGCCTTTTTCTTGCGCTTTAAGGTGCTCCCAGAGGAAGGCGCAGCAGCCTTTTTCTTGCGCTTTAAGGTGCTCCCAGAGGAAGGTGCACAGCCTTTTTCTTGCGCTTTAAGGTGCTCCCAGAGGAAGGCGCAGTAGCCTTTTTCTTGCGCTTTAAGGTGCTCCCAGAGGAAGGCGCAGCAGCCTTTTTCTTGTGCTTTAAGGTGCTCCCAGAGGAAGGCACATCAGCCTTTTTCTTGCGCTTTAAGGTGCTCTCAGAGGAAGGTGCAGCAGCTTTTTTCTTGCGCTTTAAGGTGCTCTCAGAGGAAGGTGCAGCAGCCTTTTTCTTGCGCCTTAAGGTGCTCTCAGATGAAGGTGCAGCAGCCTTTTTCTTGCACTTTAAGGTGCTCCCAGAGGAAGGCGCAGCAGCCTTTTTCTTGCGCTTTAAGGTGCTCCCAGAGGAAGGCGCATCAGCCTTTTTGTTGCGCTTTAAGGTGCTCCCAGAGGAAGGCACAGCAGCCTTTTTCTTGCGCTTTAAGGTGCTCCCAGAGGAAGGTGCAGCAGCCTTTTTCTTGCGCTTTAAGGTGCTCCCAGAGGAAGGTGCATCAGCCTTTTTCTTGCGCTTTAAGGTGCTCCCAGAGGAAGGCGCAGCAGCTTTTTTCTTGCGTTTTAAGGTGCTCTCTGAGGAAGGCGCATCAGCCTTTTTCTTGCGCTTTAAGGTACTCTCAGAGGAAGGTGCAGCAGCTTTTTTCTTGCGCTTTAAGGTGCTCTCAGAGGAAGGTGCAGCAGCCTTTTTCTTGCGCCTTAAGGTGCTCTCAGAGGAAGGTGCAGCAGCCTTTTTCTTGCACTTTAAGGTGCTCCCAGAGGAAGGCGCAGCAGCCTTTTTCTTGCGCTTTAAGGTGCTCCCAGAGGAAGGCGCAGCAGCCTTTTTCTTGCGCTTTAAGGTGCTCCCAGAGGAAGGCGCAGCAGCCTTTTTCTTGCGCTTTAAGGTGCTCCCAGAGGAAGGCGCAGTAGCCTTTTTCTTGCACTTTAAGGTGCTCCCAGAGGAAGGCGCATCAGCCTTTTTCTTGCGCTTTAAGGTGCTCCCAGAGGAAGGCGCAGCAGCCTTTTTCTTGCGCTTTAAGGTGCTCCCAGAGGAAGGCGCATCAGCCTTTTTCTTGTGCTTTAAGGTGCTCCCAGAAGAAGGCACAGCAGTCTTTCTCTTGAGCATTAAGGTGCTCCCAGAGGAAGGTGCAGCAGCCTTTTTCTTGCGCTTTAAGGTGCTCTCAGAGGAAGGCGCATCAGCCTTTTTCTTGTGCTTTAAGTTGCTCTGTGAGGAAGCGCAGCAGCCTTTTTCTTGCGCTTTAAGGTGCTCCCAGAGGAAGGCGCAGCAGCCTTTTTCTTGCGCTTTAAGGTGCTCCCAGAGGAGGGTGCATCAGCCTTTTTCTTGCGCTTTAAGGTGCTCCCAGAGGAAGGCGCAGCAGCCTTTTTCTTGTGCTTTAAGGTGCTCCCAGAGGAAGGTGCACAGCCTTTTTCTTGCGCTTTAAGGTGCTCCCAGAGGAAGGCGCAGTAGCCTTTTTCTTGCGCTTTAAGGTGCTCCCAGAGGAAGGCGCAGCAGCCTTTTTCTTGCGCTTTAAGGTGCTCCCAGAGGAAGGCGCATCAGCCTTTTTCTTGCGCTTTAAGGTGCTCCCAGAGGAAGGCGCATCAGCCTTTTTCTTGCGCTTTAAGGTGCTCCCAGAGGAAGGCGCAGCAGCCTTTTTCTTGCGCTTTAAGGTGCTCCCAGAGGTAGGGGAAGTACTCAGCACGATGGCTGGCAAAGAGTTGCTGATATACACAGTCGGGTGTAAAGGCCTTCGTCGTGAAAAGAGAGAAATCACAGGAAGGGGAAACGAGTCACGATGGAAGTATATCGGCTGCCGACTGTGAGATGCTATCGAGACGGTGTTGATGTCTGTGAGGGAGCCTCGGGCTCTCAAACCGAAAGGACGAATGGTAGTCGGCCGCACTTCGGACAGAAAACGCAGTCCCACGTGGGATGGACAGGCAGGGATCGCAATTTAGATGCATATCATAGGGACAACTACTGGTGGCGAAAAAATAAAGATGATTCGTCAGTCTCAACATAAAGACTCTGGACTGGTGAGGTGCGCAAGGCTCTCATGCAAACAAGGAGGGCCTGACGATGGAGGAGGTCCAGCACCTTCACCATTGAATCCCGGGTGGAGTCGCACACCTGGAATCGGTAGTCCAGTTTCGACTGGACAAGTCATGGTACAGGTGGAGCAGAGAACATCAGTCAGCTGGAGTGACAGGAGAGGACATTGATGATGTTCAATGCCCGTTTTCACTTTTTTCTGAGATGACGTATGTGTGGTACAAAGGTCAATTTCCGATTGAAGATGAGACCGAGAAACTTGATCTCCACCACAATTGAAATGATGTTACCACCGAGCCATTGTTAGGGATTCAGATGAAGATTACCCTTGCGGGAAAGGCGCACAAAAGTGGTCTTCTGCGGGGAGAACCGAAATCTGTTTGCCATCGCTTGTTCAGGGCAATTTGCAGTTGTCTTTCAATGAGCATCGTGCTAGATGAAGAGCAAAAGATGCTAAAATTGTAAACATAGAGGGCATTGCCAACAGATGGAGGGAGTTGTCTAGTAATAGAATTAATCTTGACATCTAAAAGCATAAGACTCAAAACACAGCCTTGTTGCACCCCCTGTTCTTGAAGGTATGACCACGACAGAGTGTTGCTGACATGGGCATGAAAAGACCGTGCTGACAAGAAGTTGTAGATGGAGATCAGCATGTGACCTCTGAAGTCAAAGATATGGAGGCCATGAAGAATGCCAAATCTCCGAGCCATATTGTATGCTTTTTCGATGTGAGTGCGAAGGGGGCTCCCAGAGGTGGAAGTGGAAGCCACAGACTCAGGAATAGAAACCAGAGTCGATATCGAGATCGACACCGACTTCGGCTTCACCTGGGTCAAGAGGTGCTTTGAAGTAGGCAAGAAAGATTCAGCAGATGGGACGCTGATGTCGGTCTGCACTGCCACAGAAGCTATCTTTAAAAGGGGCTTTCCAACGACCACACAGGCATAGGAGACCTTGCCAGGTGGGACAAGCGATGCAGCCAACCTTCTAGCCTCTGCATAGGAGATATTGTTCAGGGACTTTAGCCTCTGTACTTCTTTCTCCTCCATCCACTTAGGACAGTCATGGGAGTACGCTGGATGCTCGCCACTACAGTTCACGCAGCATGCCGTTTCTGCCGTGCAGTCAGGATGAAGGTGATCCTGGCAAAGACAACTAAGGCCATGATGCGCCAAACAAGGTGTAAAAGATAAAGGGAAAAACTTAAAAGTCAAGGAAACCCACAACCAAAGTTTAAATCAAACGACTGAACAAAAACAAATACATAGTGTAAAATATAAATGAACAAAAGGCATAAAAACACGGGTAAAACAATAACAAAGATAAAATGCCAATACCAAGAAAGGGTGTAAAGGACCCATATTAAATAGCAACAAGTCTAAGGAGCGAAAAGTAAAAGCTCATAGACGGCTAAAATATCTGGTAAAGCTTAAAAACTCGAAAACAGGTGTTAAAAGAGATGGTGTTAAAAGAGTCCTACAATGCAACTGTCGTGGATTCCAGAGGAATATTGACAACATCAAGGTCCTCCTGAGGACACCAGAAACCATCAGATAAAAGATGGCTGAGCGTAAGGGGCTCAGCCGTAAAATTGCAGGAGTTAAAATATAAATGACGTTCAAGGGTAAAAGCAGGACAAGAGATTAAAATATGCTTAATGGTAAAAATGGTGTCACAAAACACGCACTTAGGTTCGTCCTCTGCCCGAAGGAGAAATGAATGAGTGATTAACGAATGACCTAAGCGGAGCCGAGGAAATACAATTTCCTCCTTGCATTTCCTGCGAAAGCAAGATTGGCACGGTTTGACAATTGATCTCAAAAAGCTTATTACACACCTGTTCGGACCAAGATCTCTGCCACCGTACCCTGAACTCGATGGAAAAACGCTGCCGGAAGTCCAAGTTGGAACCGGAAGTAGAGAGTCGGAGAGGGGCGAGGCTGACCTAGCAGCAGCATCTGCCAAATCATTGCCCTGATCACAACGTGCCCAGGCACTCAACAGAAGAGAATAGTGCATACCTCAAGACTTGTTCTGAACCTTACGATCTGCAGTGCAATCTGGATTCCACCATAGATTTGGGAAATGAGGAAACCGTGTTGAAATTTGAGAAATTGTTCATGCAGCTGCATCTACGATACAGTCCGTGATCTCTGCTACTGCCACATTGATGGGCTCCTGGCTGACATAGTGTTCATCGAACTCAGAGAGGAGCCCGAAGCTACTCCAGTCAGCCCAATCAAGCCTCCACTGTGAGATGCATGAAGGGCTGCAAGAGCCCCCATGGGAGATGGTGCCCACCACAGGGAGGTGATTGCTTTCATAATGATTGTCCTCAACCTCCCATGTAAAGAGTGGAAGGATCGAGGAGCAGCAGATGGTGAGGTCAATGGCAGTGAATGTGCGGGTAGGGAAGTGAAAGTATGTACTGACAGCGGTGTTCAACAGGGAAAGAGAGAAATCCAGGAGCCACTGCTCCAGGACCTCATCCATCCTGTTGGTGTCAGCACTGCCCCAAATTGGACTGTGTCCATTGAAGTCCCCCATGATGAGGAAGAGTGACGGCAGCTCTGAGATGAGGTCATCAAGGTCTTCCTGGAAGATGATGCTTCCAGGTGAAGATATACCGAACAGACAGTCAGGGAGAATTCCACAAAGAGGTTTTTCCCTGACTGTTCATACCTGACTCTCCCTGACTTCTCCATGACTTTTCCCTGACTGTTTATACCTGACTCTCCCTGACTTCTCCCTGACTGTTCATACCTGACTCTTCCTGACTTCTCCCTGACTGTTCATACCTGACTCTCCCTGACTTCTCCCTGACTTTTCCCTGACTGTTTATACCTGACTCTCAATGACTTCTCCCTGACTGTTCATACCTGACTCTTCCTGACTTCTCCCTGACTGTTCATACCTGACTCTCCCTGACTTCTCCCTGACTGTTCATACCTGACTCTTCCTGACTTCTCCCTGACTGTTTATACCTGACTCTCCCTGACGTCTCCCTGACTGTTCATACCTGACTCTTCCTGACTTCTCCCTGACTGTTCATACCTGACTCTCCCTGACTTCTCCCTGACTGTTTATACCTGACTCTCCCTGACTTCTCCCTGACTGTTCATACCTGACTCTCCCTGACTTCTCCCTGGCTGTTCATACCTGACTCTCCCTGACTTCTCCCTGACTGTTCATATCTGACTCTCCCTGACTTCTCCCTGACTGTTCATACCTGACTCTCCCTGACTTCTCCCTGACTGTTCATACCTGACTCTTCCTGACTTCTCCCTGACTGTTCATATCTGACTCTCCCTGACTTCTCCCTGACTGTTCATACCTGACTCTTCCTGACTTCTCCCTGACTGTTCATACCTGACTCTTCCTGACTTCTCCCTGACTGTTCATATCTGACTCTCCCTGACTTCTCCCTGACTGTTCATACCTGACTCTTTTTGACTTCTCCCTGACTGTTCATATCTGACTCTCCCTGACTTCTCCCTGACTGTTCATACCTGACTCTTCCTGACTTCTCCCTGACTGTTCATACCTGACTCTCCCTGACTTGTCCCTGACTGTTCATATCTGACTCTCCCTGACTGTTCATATCTGACTCTCCCTGACTTCTCCCTGACTGTTTATACCTGACTCTCCCTGACTTCTCCCTGACTGTTCATACCTGACTCTCCCTGACTTCTCCCTGGCTGTTCATACCTGACTCTCCCTGACTTGTCCCTGACTGTTCATATCTGACTCTCCCTGACTTCTCCCTGACTGTTTATACCTGACTCTCCCTGACTTCTCCCTGACTGTTCATACCTGACTCTCCCTGACTTCTCCCTGGCTGTTCATACCTGACTCTCCCTGACTTCTCCCTGACTGTTCATATCTGACTCTCCCTGACTTTTCCCTGACTGTTTATACCTGACTCTCCCTGACTTCTCCCTGACTTTTCCCTGACTGTTTATACCTGACTCTCCCTGACTTCTCCCTGACTGTTCATACCTGACTCTTCCTGACTTCTCCCTGACTGTTCATACCTGACTCTCCCTGACTTCTCACTGACTGTTCATACCTGACTCTTCCTGACTTCTCCCTGACTGTTTATACCTGACTCTCCCTGACGTCTCCCTGACTGTTCATACCTGACTCTTCCTGACTTCTCCCTGACTGTTCATACCTGACTCTCCCTGACTTCTCCCTGACTGTTTATACCTGACTCTCCCTGACTTCTCCCTGACTGTTCATATCTGACTCTCCCTGACTTCTCCCTGGCTGTTCATACCTGACTCTCCCTGACTTCTCCCTGACTGTTCATATCTGACTCTCCCTGACTTCTCCCTGACTGTTCATACCTGACTCTCCCTGACTTCTCCCTGACTGTTCATACCTGACTCTTCCTGACTTCTCCCTGACTGTTCATATCTGACTCTCCCTGACTTCTCCCTGACTGTTCATACCTGACTCTTCCTGACTTCTCCCTGACTGTTCATACCTGACTCTTCCTGACTTCTCCCTGACTGTTCATATCTGACTCTCCCTGACTTCTCCCTGACTGTTCATACCTGACTCTTCCTGACTTCTCCCTGACTGTTCATATCTGACTCTCCCTGACTTCTCCCTGACTGTTCATACCTGACTCTTCCTGACTTCTCCCTGACTGTTCATACCTGACTCTCCCTGACTTGTCCCTGACTGTTCATATCTGACTCTCCCTGACTGTTCATATCTGACTCTCCCTGACTTCTCCCTGACTGTTTATACCTGACTCTCCCTGACTTCTCCCTGACTGTTCATACCTGACTCTCCCTGACTTCTCCCTGGCTGTTCATACCTGACTCTCCCTGACTTGTCCCTGACTGTTCATATCTGACTCTCCCTGACTGTTCATATCTGACTCTCCCTGACTTCTCCCTGACTGTTTATACCTGACTCTCCCTGACTTCTCCCTGACTGTTCATACCTGACTCTCCCTGACTTCTCCCTGGCTGTTCATACCTGACTCTCCCTGACTTCTCCCTGACTGTTCATATCTGACTCTCCCTGACTTCTCCCTGACTGTTCATACCTGACTCTCCCTGACTTCTCCCTGACTGTTCATACCTGACTCTTCCTGACTTCTCCCTGACTGTTCATATCTGACTCTCCCTGACTTCTCCCTGACTGTTCATACCTGACTCTTCCTGACTTCTCCCTGACTGTTCATACCTGACTCTTCCTGACTTCTCCCTGACTGTTCATATCTGACTCTCCCTGACTTCTCCCTGACTGTTCATACCTGACTCTACCTGACTTCTCCCTGACTGTTTATACCTGACTCTCCCTGACTTCTCCCTGACTGTTCATACCTGACTCTCCCTGACTTCTCCCTGGCTGTTCATACCTGACTCTCCCTGACTCTCCCTGACTCTCCCTGACTTGTCCCTGACTGTTCATATCTGACTCTCCCTGACTGTTCATATCTGACTCTCCCTGACTGTTCATATCTGACTCTCCCTGACTTCTCCCTGGCTGTTCATACCTGACTCTCCCTGACTTCTCCCTGACTGTTCATATCTGACTCTCCCTGACTTCTCCCTGACTGTTCATACCTGACTCTCCCTGACTTCTCCCTGACTGTTCATACCTGACTCTTCCTGACTTCTCCCTGACTGTTCATATCTGACTCTCCCTGACTTCTCCCTGACTGTTCATACCTGACTCTTCCTGACTTCTCCCTGACTGTTCATACCTGACTCTTCCTGACTTCTCCCTGACTGTTCATATCTGACTCTCCCTGACTTCTCCCTGACTGTTCATA
>JAWZYU010000682.1:0-87000 GCA_038380435.1 Ryuthela nishihirai
GCGTACCCTAAAATATTTTGCCGCGTACTCCACGTTGGTCTGTAAATGGTAGCTAGGTAGTCACTGGAAGGAGAGCTATGCACCAATCCCCTGTGATGATGCATAGAACCGGCAAGGCCTAGCACCTAATGTCCAACCCCGCCTTCTCGTGGTGCGGACCGTTAGTAACTTTCAAAAGAGATACTCTCTTGTGGAAGTAAACGGATGGGGAGGGCTGCCAGATTAGTGTGGCCTACTGATCTGGACAACTATGGCTACTTTTCTTTTTTTCTACCCTGCTGAGGAGTGGTCAACCACACAGGGTCCTGGTGCTGACCATATAAACCTACTGGACTGGACAGATATATGGCTCTGAGCTTGATTATGGATCCTGATTTTGCTGCACTGGTGGGCTTCTGTGGAGGGAAAATCTTCCGCTGTGTTTTCTTTTTGTTTGTGGGTTGACAGCCCCAAGTGAATAGATTCACAGGATATGTTTATCAGCTGGTGGATAATCCTGAGCAGAAGTCATCGCAGGCACCTGAACTCTTTGCTTCTATTGGCATCGTCAAATTCTACATTGGAGGAAAGTCTTCCAGTGTAGATGGCTTCAGCCTTTAGTAGTGGGGGAACGGGTCTTTGCCCCATGTCTGCGATTAGGGGGCTGTTTGATATTGTCGGCATTCCCTCTCTCAATAAACATAGTTTCTTTAAGCATCCCACTAACCATTTTCTCTCCATAGGTAGTTGGAATGTGAGGACTCTGCACAGAGCTTTTTCTCTTGATGTCCTCACACAAGAATTCCACCGTTATAATTTAGATATTCTCGGCTTGCAAGAGACCAGATGGACAAATAAAGGTCAGATTCTTAAAAATAATCTTAAATTTCTCTTTTCAGGGAGGGACGACAATAAGCATCACCAAGGCTTGGGTCTGCTTCTCAGCAGACACGCTAGCGATGCTCTTCTAGGATATGAGTGCATTAATGAAAGGTTTCTTACAGCAAAATTTCAGACAAGCGTTAAATACTTGAATGTTATCTGCTGTTATGCCCCCACTGAGGATGCCGATGAGGATGAGAAGGATAGGTTTTATGAACAACTTCAGGATATTTTGAATTCTGTCAAGAAAGGAGATATTACCCTTGTTCTTGATGACTTCAATGCCAAAGTTGGTACTGACTCTGACCTTTGGGGAGGAGTAATAGGCCCTTTTGGTATTGGTAGCTGCAATGGCAATGGGCAACGTCTCCTACAGGTAAGTAAACTCAATGGATTCAGAATAACTAACCCTTATTACAAACACCGCGACATACATAAGTACACATGGGTTTCACCTGATGGGCTGCATAAGAATATGATTGATTACATATTAATTAACAGCAAATGGGCTAGTTCTGTTAGGAATACCAGGGCATATAGGGGAGCTGAAATTGGATCTGACCATTACCTTGTTAAAAGTGTCTTGCAACTTAAACTTAAAAAGTGTTGTGCTAGGGTTAAAAAATTTTCTTTTAATAATGAAGCTCTGAAAGATCCAGTTATAGCCAAAGCTTACCATGATAGGTTACTTAGTCATTATGACAGTCATGGTTTGCTTACTACTGAAGTTGAGGAAGAATGGGATCATTTTAAACAGGCTTTTTTGGACACTAACAGTACTCTTTTAGGAAAAAAGGAGCAGAAGAGACAAAATTATCTGAGTGATAAGGCACTTGAGCTTATTTCGGAAAGAAAGAACTGCAGGAATGCCCTTAATCAATACCCTACTAGTCCTAATAGAAAGCATTACAGAGACCTTAATAAACTTGTAAAGGATCAGTTAGCTGCTGATAAGAATCTTTGGCTTGATGGTTTGGCTGACAAAGCCGAGGAAGCAGTTAGACAGCACAACAGCAGAGAGCTGTACCAGATAGTTAATATTTTATGTGGTAGAAAACGAACAGGCATACAAGGATTGAAGGATAAACAAGGTAAGGTTATAGAAGGGGAGGATTCTCTCATGGCTAGGTGGGCTGAGCATTTCAGTGATGTTCTAAACAATGTAGTTAGTTCTACTCCCATTGTTTGCAATGATGATAGATGCATTGGTGGCTTTAATGTTGGCCCTATAACACAATCTGAAGTTATTTTGGCTGTTTCTAAACTTAAACTTCATAAATCCCCAGGGGTAGATGAAATTACTACGGAAATGCTTAGAGCTGGGAATGTTTCGGTTACCACTTGGATGACTGAAATTCTGAATCTCTTTTATGATAAAGGCATGGTTCCTAAGGATTTTACCAGAACTATTGTTATCCCTATTTTCAAAAAAGGTGATCGCAGTTCTTGTGATAACTATAGGGGTATCAGCCTACTCTCTGTTCCACGTAAAGTTTTTTCCATGATTGTGCTTAATAGAATTAAGAATCTGGTTGACAGGCAATTGCGTGATGAGCAATGTGGATTCAGAAGTGGTAGGGGATGTGTGGATCAGATATTTTCACTTAGGCAGATTCTTGAGAAATGTTTAGAGTTTCAGAAACCTTTGGTTGCTAGCTTTGTTGATTTCAAAATGGCTTTCGACTCTGTTGATCGTCATAATTTGTGGTTGATTGTGAGATCATATGGTATACCAGAAAAGTTAGTTAACATTATGAAAGCTCTCTATAATAACACTGAGTTGTGTGTGAGAGTTGGTAAGGCTTGTAGCAATTGGTTTAGCATTACTTCTGGTGTTCGACAAGGGTGCATTTTGTTTCCTTTTCTCTTTAGCTTGGTTATTGATTATGTCATGCGAAATTCACTTCAAGGGAAAGATTTTGGCCTTAAATGGGCTGGAGATACGAAAATTTCTGATTTAGATTATGCTGATGATTTAGCCCTTTTGGCAAATGATGTTGATGAGATGAACTTTTTCATTGAGCTGTTGATGAGACTGGTAGTAGAGTAGGTTTGGTTATAAACAGAGAGAAAACTAAAGTGATGAAAATTGGTCAGGCAGGTTGTGATTCAGTTAATCTGAATGGTTGCAGTCTTGAGCAGGTGTCTCAGTTTAATTATCTTGGGAGCTATGTAACAGATAATGGTGATGTGCGGCATGAGATTAACAGACGAATAGGGATTGCTGCTGGGACTTTTAAGAACCTATGGAGAGTGTGGAGAAATAGGCGTATACACCTAAAGACTAAAATTAGGCTGTATAATAGTTTGGTTCTTTCTAGGGTTGGTTATGGTAGTGAAACTTGGACACTTTGTAAACAAGATAACAGGAAACTAGATGCTTTTGATTCCAGATGCTTACGCAGTATCTTGGGCATTAGGTGGTTCAACTTTGTAACTAATGATGAGGTTAGGCAAAAGAGTCTGCATCCTCCTTTAAGAAGCATATTGTGCAGAGAGAGACTCCGTTGGTTTGGCCATGTTGCCCGTATGAATAATTATAGATTGGCGAATAGGGTTATGAACAGTGTGCCTAAAGGCCTCAGGAAGAAGGGGAGACCTAGGATGCGGTGGGCAGACAATGTCAAACAGGACCTTGTTAGAATTGGTGTGCAGTGGCCAGATGCAGTAGATGTATCTCAGGATAGACTTGCTTGGAGAACTAAATTGCACGGTCTGGTTGGACCTCCGTAGCCCATGGCTGCTTGAGGATGATGATGATGATGACTCCACGTTGAGAACCCCTGCTCTACAGATAACAATATTTAATTTATTTTGATTTTGCGTATTAAACAATATTTTTTTTTCTTAAAAGTATATTTAATGTTGTTTTATATTATGTATTGTTATTTAAATATTTTAATTTGGTTTCTTTTTATAATTACTTAAAATCACGTATTATGGGTTAAGCCGTCCCTTGGCCGAGTGGTTAGCGCACTTGGCTACGAATCTAAGAGGACCTGGGTTCGAGCCCCGGGTAAGGCATAGATGTACGTGTCGTTTTTCTGCTGAGGTCCTGCCATCCTTTCAGACCTTCTACTATGGCATATAAACTGACAGGCTCCTGTCAGACCTCTGTGGCAAGCAGCTGCTTGAGGGGGTATTTATTTATTTTTTTAATTATGGGTTAAATGCTAAATAAAGTATTATTATTATTATTATCACATTTACGGCAATAATGCAAAATAAAAACTGTTAAGACTTAATAAATACATCTATCATGATCTTAAGTATTAAGTTAGCCTCGCTCTCAACCAATCTTATCTGGATCATTCTGGATTTAACCAGCCAGTATCCGAATTCATTTCTAGTATATATGACACAAAATTCAAATAACCGGATGTCCCTTATGTTCCATTCAATCCAAATAGCAAAACTTTCTCCTGAGATACAATTCTCTCTGAATCCAACTTACTGCGATCGGCATCATTGTAACTGATCCAAAAACTCCTTTACAATCAACAAACAAAAGAAGAACAAGAAAAAAAAAAAATTGCTCCGACACGGAACCGTTTTAACTCGAGCAATTTAACCCAGTCTCATCCCACAGGGGGGAAATACCTTTACTCCATTGTTAACTCATTACTTCTTTCACTTCATTCTCCATCCAGTCGTGTGACGCTAATATTCTCGAAAGCAGATAGCTTCATTTTCCTCTTTCTCCGATCCTCTACTTTACCTCCCGCCTCCCCCCGTCACTCCTCCCTCCTTAACCTAACTCTCCGACCGCCAGCACGTGTTTCCGCCGGAGAAGTCTCCCAGAATGATGTGTAATTGGACGTGAACTGCTCCCTGGAGCATCTGTCTGAAACTGTTATGCGTAGGCAACTTTGCTTGAATCTTGTTGGGAGTCTATAGTTAAAACTCACTGGGAGACAGGATATATATGTATATCAGTGTCTGGGACGGTTACGGGTTTTGGATAGATACAACAAGGAGGAAAAAGTTTCAGCCTCATTGGACAGATGAAAGCGATCCCTTGTTGAAAGGGACCTATTGTGATGGTGGGTCTTCCTATTTTGTTTAATCCCCACGTCGGAGTTGCTCTGAAGAGATAACAACAGAGAGATCACACAACGAAAAAAAAGATTTCTACTGATCCGCTTCACAATAATCTTTGTCCGATTTGGCCACCTCGTCTTGTTCGTTTAATAGAGAAGTCTGCAGTTAATCGTATTTGGGAGGATTAGGCTACATGATGCGCTAGGGAGGATTTTGTTGACTGTTGGGACAGAAGTTCATCAACCCAACGAAAAAAAGAAAGAAGTTTTTTAAACTAGTCGTAGAAATACTTAACCAAGCCTGCTTCGATAGTTAAAGGGCATGACAACCATCTAGAAAAAAAAATCGAGTGTGGGAAACAGCTGGAAAAATGTATAGAGAGTTGTTGTTGTTGGGTTGTTTTACCTCTGAGCGGCAATTTTTTGCACACCATGGGCTAAATGGCCAGGTCACATGGACCACGAAGGCTCAGAGAAGGTTGGGGGAGGGGACCCACTGGAACAGCTGTTGGGATACAGATGGTAGCCTCCCGTCAAGGCCATCCAGCGTGTTCTTTAACGTGTGTTGGGTTGTTTTTCCTCTGAGCGGCACTTTTTGCACACCATGGGCTAAATGGCCAGGTCAGATGGACCCCGAAGGCTCAGAGAAGGTTGGGGGAGGGGACCCACTGGAACAGCTGTTGGGAGACGGATGGTAGCCTCCCGTCAAGGCCATCCAGTGTGTTCTTTAACGTTGTGTTATCTCTGAGCGGCACTTTTTTGCACACCATGGGCTAAATGGCCAGGTCACATGGACGTCGAAGGCTCAGAGAAGGTTGGGGGAGGGGACCCACTGGAACAGCTGTTGGGAGACAGATGGTAGCCTCCTGTCAAGGCCATCCAGCGTGTTCTTTGACGTGCACAGGGTATGGCTCTCCCACACACGTAGGCACGGCTTAACGTCCCATCCGATGGACGGAGGCCTTTTCAAGCCCATCGGTGTCCCCTACTGACGGTGGGCAGGGCGGGGAATTTTGCGGAGATAAATCTCAACGCTGACCCAGCTGGGACACGAACCTGTGAACTACAGATTACGAGCCTGGCGCGCTACCGACTGAGCCACCCCCGCCCCTGTATAGGGAGGCGAAGATTAAGATGGAGATCTGAACCATAATTCATGAATTATAACATTTATATTCATTTTTCATATTAGTGGCCTCAACCATGGTTGCTTCAAGATGATGGTGATGTTGATGAGTTGTGTTGGGTTGTTTTACCTCTGAACGGCACTTTTTTGCACACCGTGGGCTAAATGGCCAGGTCACATGGATGCCCAAAGGCTAAGAGAAGGTTGGGGGAGGGGACCAATGGAATATATTATAGTATATCAAGAAATTACAACATTTTTCTCTTCATTGTGCAGGATTTTCAAAAATTTCTTCAAAAATGCATGGATTTTAAAAAAAGTAATAGTATTTTCTTTTATTTTTATTTTCAGAATACTGAAGGAGGAATAGCACCCTGTGAACGTCCCCTAGATCCTGTTTACATGATATTTCTTATTCAGAAAACTTATATAAATCAAACTGTAATATCATTACAGGTAGTTTTAGAATGTATTCTACTGAACTGGTTCTCAACATTTTAAGCTTCACGTACCCGATGGAAATATGTATGTAACTGGCGTACTCCTTGTTTAGATAGATAAAATTATAGTTATGGTATAACAATGGGAATGGAATAAAACATGTATATCAGTGGTTCTTA
This sequence comes from Ryuthela nishihirai, assembly GCA_038380435.1. Classification (NCBI taxonomy): domain Eukaryota; kingdom Metazoa; phylum Arthropoda; class Arachnida; order Araneae; family Heptathelidae; genus Ryuthela; species Ryuthela nishihirai. Next base: position 6,648 of record JAWZYU010000682.1, read on the forward strand.
ACCTTTTATGCTTAACGTACCCTCTGGAAATGTGTATGTAACTGGCGTACCCCTTGTATAGATAGATAAAACTATAGTTATAGTATAACAATGGGAATAAAATAAAACATGTATATCAGTGGTTCTCAACCTTTTATGCTTCACGTACCCCCTGGAAATGTGTATGTAACTGGCGTACCCCTTGTATAGATAGATAAAACTATAGTTATAGTATAACAATGGGATTAAAATAAAACATGTATATCAGTGGTTCTCAACCTTTTATGCTTCACGTACCCTCTGGAAATGTGTATGTAACTGGCGTACCCCTTGTAATAGATAGATAAAACTATAGTTATAGTATAACAATGGGAATAAAATAAAACATGTATATCAGTGGTTCTCAACCTTTTATGCTTCACGTACCCTCTGGAAATGTGTATGTAACTGGCGTACCCCTTGTATAGATAGATAAAACTATAGTTATAGTATAACAATGGGAATAAAATAAAACATGTATATCAGTGGTTCTCAACCTTTTATGCTTCACGTACCCCTGGAAATGTGTATGTAACTGGCGTACCCCTTGTATAGATAGATAAAACTATAGTTATAGTATAACAATGGGATTAAAATAAAACATGTATATCAGTGGTTCTCAACCTTTTATGCTTCACGTACCCTCTGGAAATGTGTAAACTGGCGTACCCCTTGTAATAGATAGATAAAACTATAGTTATAGTATAACAATGGGAATAAAATAAAACATGTATATCAGTGGTTCTCAAACTTTTATGCTTCACGTACCCTCAGGAAATGTGTATGTAACTGGCGTACCCCTTGTATAGATAGATAAAACTATAGTTATAGTATAACAATGGGAATAAAATAAAACATGTATATCAGTGGTTCTCAACCTTTTATGCTTCACGTACCCCCTGGAAATGTGTATGTAACTGGCGTACCCCTTGTATAGATAGATAAAACTATAGTTATAGTATAACAATGGGAATAAAATAAAACATGTATATCAGTGGTTCTCAACCTTTTATGCTTCACGTACCCTCTGGAAATGTGTATGTAACTGGCGTACCCCTTGTAATAGATAGATAAAACTATAGTTATAGTATAACAATGGGATTAAAATAAAACATGTATATCAGTGGTTCTCAACTTTTATGCTTCACGTACCCCCTGGAAATGTGTATGTAACTGGCGTACCCCTTGTAATAGATAGATAAAACTATAGTTATAGTATAACAATGGGAATAAAATAAAACATGTATATCAGTGGTTCTCAACCTTTTATGCTTCACGTACCCTCTGGAAATGTGTATGTAACTGGCGTACCCCTTGTAATAGATAGATAAAACTATAGTTATAGTATAACAATGGGAATAAAATAAAACATGTATATCAGTGGTTCTCAACCTTTTATGCTTCACGTACCCCCTGGAAATGTGTATGTAACTGGCGTACCCCTTGTATAGATAGATAAAACTATAGTTATAGTATAACAATGGGAATAAAATAAAACATGTATATCAGTGGTTCTCAACCTTTTATGCTTCACGTACCCTCTGGAAATGTGTATGTAACTGGCGTACCCCTTGTATAGATAGATAAAACTATAGTTATAGTATAACAATGGGATTAAAATAAAACATGTATATCAGTGGTTCTCAACCTTTTATGCTTCACGTACCCTCTGGAAATGTGTAAACTGGCGTACCCCTTGTAATAGATAGATAAAACTATAGTTATAGTATAACAATGGGAATAAAATAAAACATGCATATCAGTGGTTCTCAAACTTTTATGCTTCACGTACCCTCTGGAAATGTGTATGTAACTGGCGTACCCCTTGTATAGATAGATAAAACTATAGTTATAGTATAACAATGGGAATAAAATAAAACATGTATATCAGTGGTTCTCAACCTTTTATGCTTCACGTACCCCCTGGAAATGTGTATGTAACTGGCGTACCCCTTGTATAGATAGATAAAACTATAGTTACAGTATAACAATGGGAATAAAATAAAACATGTATATCAGTGGTTCTCAACCTTTTATGCTTCACGTACCCTCTGGAAATGTGTATGTAACTGGCGTACCCCTTGTATAGATAGATAAAACTATAGTTATAGTATAACAATTTGATTAAAATAAAACATGTATATCAGTGGTTCTCAACCTTTTATGCTTCACGTACCCTCTGGAAATGTGTATGTAACTGGCGTACCCCTTGTAATAGATAGATAAAACTATAGTTATAGTATAACAATGGGATTAAAATAAAACATGTATATCAGTGGTTCTCAACTTTTATGCTTCACGTACCCCCTGGAAATGTGTATGTAACTGGCGTACCCCTTGTAATAGATAGATAAAACTATAGTTATAGTATAACAATGGGAATAAAATAAAACATGTATATCAGTGGTTCTCAACCTTTTATGCTTCACGTACCCTCTGGAAATGTGTAAACTGGCGTACCCCTTGTAATAGATAGATAAAACTATAGTTATAGTATAACAATGGGAATAAAATAAAACATGTATATCAGTGGTTCTCAACCTTTTATGCTTCACGTACCCTCTGGAAATGTGTATGTAACTGGCGTACCCCTTGTAATAGATAGATAAAACTATAGTTATAGTATAACAATGGGAATAAAATAATACATGTATATCAGTGGTTCTCAACCTTTTATGCTTCACGTACCCCCTGGAAATGTGTATGTAACTTGCGTACCCCTTGTATAGATAGATAAAACTATAGTTATAGTATAACAATGGGATTAAAATAAAACATGTATATCAGTGGTTCTCAACCTTTTATGCTTCACGTACCCCCTGGAAATGTGTATGTAACTGGCGTACCCTTTGTATAGATAGATAAAACTATAGCTATAGTATAACAATGGGAATAAAATAAAACATGTATATCAGTGGTTCTCAACCTTTTATGCTTCACGTACCCCCTGGAAATGTGTATGTAACTGGCATACCCCTTACATAGATAGATAAAACTATAGTTATAGTATAACAATGGGAATAAAATAAAACATATATGTCAGTGGTTCTCAACCTTTTATGCTTCACGTACCCCCTGGAAATGTGTATGTAACTGGCGTACCCCTTGTATAGATAGATAAAACTATAGTTATAGTATAACAATGGGAATAAAATAAAACATATATGTCAGTGGTTCTCAACCTTTTATGCTTCACGTACCCCCTGGAAATGTGTATGTAACTGGCGTACCCCTTGTATAGATAGATAAAACTATAGTTATAGTATAACAATGGGAATAAAATAAAACATGTATATCAGTGGTTCTCAACCTTTTATGCTTCACGTACCCTCTGGAAATGTGTATGTAACTGGCGTACCCTTTGTATAGATAGATAAAACTATAGTTATAGTATAACAATGGGATTAAAATAAAACATGTGTATCAGTTGTTCTCAACCTTTTATGCTTCACGTACCCCCTGGAAATTTGTATGTAACTGGCGTACCCTTTGTATAGATAGATAAAACTATAGTTATAGTATAACAATGGGATTAAAATAAAACATGTATATCAGTGGTTCTCAACCTTTTATGCTTCACGTACCCCCTAGAAATGTGTATGTAACTGGCATACCCCTTACATAGATAGATAAAACTATAGTTATAGTATAACAATGGGAATAAAATAAAACATATATGTCAGTGGTTCTCAACCTTTTATGCTTCACGTACAGTCGGTCAAAAAAGTATCCGAACGCTATGGTTGTATACAAAGTTCGGAAAAAACAACTGGCAACGATTTTTTTAGAAATTAATGATCTGGCAACCTTCGTGTGCCGTACACGAAGGTTGCCAGATCATTAATTTCTAAAAAAAATCGTTGCCAGATTTTTTTCTGAATTTTGTATGCAACCACAGCGTTCGGATACTGTTTTGAGCGACTGTACCCCCTGGAAATGTGTATGTAACTGGCGTACCCCTTGTATAGATAGATAAAACTATAGCTATAGTATAACAATGGGAATAAAATAAAACATATATGTCAGTGGTTCTCAACCTTTTATGCTTCACGTACCCCCTGGAAATGTGTATGTAACTGGCGTACCCCTTGTATAGATAGATAAAACTATAGTTATAGTATAACAATGGGAATAAAATAAAACATATATGTCAGTGGTTCTCAACCTTTTATGCTTCACGTACCCCCTGGAAATGTGTATGTAACTGGCGTACCCCTTGTATAGATAGATAAAACTATAGTTATAGTATAACAATGGGAATAAAATAAAACATGTATATCAGTGGTTCTCAACCTTTTATGCTTCACGTACCCTCTGGAAATGTGTAAACTGGCGTACCCCTTGTAATAGATAGATAAAACTATAGTTATAGTATAACAATGGGAATAAAATAAAACATGCATATCAGTGGTTCTCAAACTTTTATGCTTCACGTACCCTCTGGAAATGTGAATGTAACTGGCGTACCCCTTGTATAGATAGATAAAACTATAGTTATAGTATAACAATGGGAATAAAATAAAACATGTATATCAGTGGTTCTCAACCTTTTATGCTTCACGTACCCTCTGGAAATGTGTATGTAACTGGCGTACCCCTTGTAATAGATAGATAAAACTATAGTTATAGTATAACAATGGGATTAAAATAAAACATGTATATCAGTGGTTCTCAACTTTTATGCTTCACGTACCCCCTGGAAATGTGTATGTAACTGGCGTACCCCTTGTAATAGATAGATAAAACTATAGTTATAGTATAACAATGGGAATAAAATAAAACATGTATATCAGTGGTTCTCAACCTTTTATGCTTCACGTACCCTCTAGAAATGTGTATGTAACTGGCGTACCCCTTGTAATAGATAGATAAAACTATAGTTATAGTATAACAATGGGAATAAAATAAAACATGTATATCAGTGGTTCTCAACCTTTTATGCTTCACGTACCCCCTGGAAATGTGTATGTAACTGGCGTACCCCTTGTATAGATAGATAAAACTATAGTTATAGTATAACAATGGGAATAAAATAAAACATGTATATCAGTGGTTCTCAACCTTTTATGCTTCACGTACCCTCTGGAAATGTGTATGTAACTGGCGTACCCCTTGTATAGATAGATAAAACTATAGTTATAGTATAACAATGGGATTAAAATAAAACATGTATATCAGTGGTTCTCAACCTTTTATGCTTCACGTACCCTCTGGAAATGTGTAAACTGGCGTACCCCTTGTAATAGATAGATAAAACTATAGTTATAGTATAACAATGGGAATAAAATAAAACATGCATATCAGTGGTTCTCAAACTTTTATGCTTCACGTACCCTCTGGAAATGTGTATGTAACTGGCGTACCCCTTGTATAGATAGATAAAACTATAGTTATAGTATAACAATGGGAATAAAATAAAACATGTATATCAGTGGTTCTCAACCTTTTATGCTTCACGTACCCCCTGGAAATGTGTATGTAACTGGCGTACCCCTTGTATAGATAGATAAAACTATAGTTACAGTATAACAATGGGAATAAAATAAAACATGTATATCAGTGGTTCTCAACCTTTTATGCTTCACGTACCCTCTGGAAATGTGTATGTAACTGGCGTACCCCTTGTATAGATAGATAAAACTATAGTTATAGTATAACAATGGGAATAAAATAAAACATGTATATCAGTGGTTCTCAACCTTTTATGCTTCACGTACCCTCTGGAAATGTGTATGTAACTGGCGTACCCCTTGTAATAGATAGATAAAACTATAGTTATAGTATAACAATGGGATTAAAATAAAACATGTATATCAGTGGTTCTCAACTTTTATGCTTCACGTACCCCCTGGAAATGTGTATGTAACTGGCGTACCCCTTGTAATAGATAGATAAAACTATAGTTATAGTATAACAATGGGAATAAAATAAAACATGTATATCAGTGGTTCTCAACCTTTTATGCTTCACGTACCCTCTGGAAATGTGTATGTAACTGGCGTACCCCTTGTAATAGATAGATAAAACTATAGTTATAGTATAACAATGGGAATAAAATAAAACATGTATATCAGTGGTTCTCAACCTTTTATGCTTCACGTACCCCCTGGAAATGTGTATGTAACTGGCGTACCCCTTGTATAGATAGATAAAACTATAGTTATAGTATAACAATGGGAATAAAATAAAACATGTATATCAGTGGTTCTCAACCATTTATGCTTCACGTACCCTCTGGAAATGTGTATGTAACTGGCGTACCCCTTGTATAGATAGATAAAACTATAGTTATAGTATAACAATGGGATTAAAATAAAACATGTATATCAGTGGTTCTCAACCTTTTATGCTTCACGTACCCTCTGGAAATGTGTAAACTGGCGTACCCCTTGTAATAGATAGATAAAACTATAGTTATAGTATAACAATGGGAATAAAATAAAACATGCATATCAGTGGTTCTCAAACTTTTATGCTTCACGTACCCTCTGGAAATGTGTATGTAACTGGCGTACCCCTTGTATCTTTTATGCTTCACGTACCCTCTGGAAATGTGTATGTAACTGGCGTACCCCTTGTATAGATAGATAAAACTATAGTTATAGTATAACAATGGGAATAAAATAAAACATGTATATCAGTGGTTCTCAACCTTTTATGCTTCACGTACCCCCTGGAAATGTGTATGTAACTGGCGTACCCCTTGTATAGATAGATAAAACTATAGTTACAGTATAACAATGGGAATAAAATAAAACATGTATATCAGTGGTTCTCAACCTTTTATGCTTCACGTACCCTCTGGAAATGTGTATGTAACTGGCGTACCCCTTGTATAGATAGATAAAACTATAGTTATAGTATAACAATTTGATTAAAATAAAACATGTATATCAGTGGTTCTCAACCTTTTATGCTTCACGTACCCTCTGGAAATGTGTATGTAACTGGCGTACCCCTTGTAATAGATAGATAAAACTATAGTTATAGTATAACAATGGGATTAAAATAAAACATGTATATCAGTGGTTCTCAACTTTTATGCTTCACGTACCCCCTGGAAATGTGTATGTAACTGGCGTACCCCTTGTAATAGATAGATAAAACTATAGTTATAGTATAACAATGGGAATAAAATAAAACATGTATATCAGTGGTTCTCAACCTTTTATGCTTCACGTACCCTCTGGAAATGTGTAAACTGGCGTACCCCTTGTAATAGATAGATAAAACTATAGTTATAGTATAACAATGGGAATAAAATAAAACATGTATATCAGTGGTTCTCAACCTTTTATGCTTCACGTACCCTCTGGAAATGTGTATGTAACTGGCGTACCCCTTGTAATAGATAGATAAAACTATAGTTATAGTATAACAATGGGAATAAAATAATACATGTATATCAGTGGTTCTCAACCTTTTATGCTTCACGTACCCCCTGGAAATGTGTATGTAACTTGCGTACCCCTTGTATAGATAGATAAAACTATAGTTATAGTATAACAATGGGATTAAAATAAAACATGTATATCAGTGGTTCTCAACCTTTTATGCTTCACGTACCCCCTGGAAATGTGTATGTAACTGGCGTACCCTTTGTATAGATAGATAAAACTATAGTTATAGTATAACAATGGGATTAAAATAAAACATGTATATCAGTGGTTCTCAACCTTTTATGCTTCACGTACCCCCTGGAAATGTGTATGTAACTGGCATACCCCTTACATAGATAGATAAAACTATAGTTATAGTATAACAATGGGAATAAAATAAAACATATATGTCAGTGATTCTCAACCTTTTATGCTTCACGTACCCCCTGGAAATGTGTATGTAACTGGCGTACCCCTTGTATAGATAGATAAAACTATAGCTATAGTATAACAATGGGAATAAAATAAAACATATATGTCAGTGGTTCTCAACCTTTTATGCTTCACGTACCCCCTGGAAATGTGTATGTAACTGGCGTACCCCTTGTATAGATAGATAAAACTATAGTTATAGTATAACAATGGGAATAAAATAAAACATATATGTCAGTGGTTCTCAAACTTTTATGCTTCACGTACCCCTTGGAAATGTGTATGTAACTGGCGTACCCCTTGTATAGATAGATAAAACTATAGTTATAGTATAACAATGGGAATAAAATAAAACATGTATATCAGTGGTTCTCAACCTTTTATGCTTCACGTACCCTCTGGAAATGTGTATGTAACTGGCGTACCCTTTGTATAGATAGATAAAACTATAGTTATAGTATAACAATGGGATTAAAATAAAACATGTATATCAGTTGTTCTCAACCTTTTATGCTTCACGTACCCCCTGGAAATTTGTATGTAACTGGCGTACCCTTTGTATAGATAGATAAAACTATAGTTATAGTATAACAATGGGATTAAAATAAAACATGTATATCAGTGGTTCTCAACCTTTTATGCTTCACGTACCCCCTAGAAATGTGTATGTAACTGGCATACCCCTTACATAGATAGATAAAACTATAGTTATAGTATAACAATGGGAATAAAATAAAACATATATGTCAGTGGTTCTCAACCTTTTATGCTTCACGTACAGTCGGTCAAAAAAGTATCCGAACGCTATGGTTGTATACAAAGTTCGGAAAAAACAACTGGCAACGATTTTTTTAGAAATTAATGATCTGGCAACCTTCGTGTGCCGTACACGAAGGTTGCCAGATCATTAATTTCTAAAAAAAATCGTTGCCAGATTTTTTTCTGAATTTTGTATGCAACCACAGCGTTCGGATACTGTTTTGAGCGACTGTACCCCCTGGAAATGTGTATGTAACTGGCGTACCCCTTGTATAGATAGATAAAACTATAGCTATAGTATAACAATGGGAATAAAATAAAACATATATGTCAGTGGTTCTCAACCTTTTATGCTTCACGTACCCTCTGGAAATGTGTATGTAACTGGCGTACCCCTTGTATAGATAGATAAAACTATAGTTATAGTATAACAATTTGATTAAAATAAAACATGTATATCAGTGGTTCTCAACCTTTTATGCTTCACGTACCCTCTGGAAATGTGTATGTAACTGGCGTACCCCTTGTAATAGATAGATAAAACTATAGTTATAGTATAACAATGGGAATAAAATAAAACATATATGTCAGTGATTCTCAACCTTTTATGCTTCACGTACCCCCTGGAAATGTGTATGTAACTGGCGTACCCCTTGTAATAGATAGATAAAACTATAGTTATAGTATAACAATGGGATTAAAATAAAACATGTATATCAGTGGTTCTCAACCTTTTATGCTTCACGTACCCCCTGGAAATGTGTATGTAACTGGCGTACCCCTTGTAATAGATAGATAAAACTATAGTTATAGTATAACAATGGGAATAAAATAAAACATGTATATCAGTGGTTCTCAACCTTTTATGCTTCACGTACCCTCTGGAAATGTGTATGTAACTGGCGTACCCCTTGTAATAGATAGATAAAACTATAGTTATAGTATAACAATGGGAATAAAATAAAACATGTATATCAGTGGTTCTCAAACTTTTATGCTTCACGTACCCCCTGGAAATGTGTATGTAACTGGCGTACCCCTTGTATAGATAGATAAAACTATAGTTATAGTATAACAATGGGAATAAAATAAAACATGTATATCAGTGGTTCTCAACCTTTTATGCTTCACGTACCCTCTGGAAATGTGTATGTAACTGGCGTACCCCTTGTATAGAGAGATAAAACTATAGTTATAGTATAACAATGGGATTAAAATAAAACGTGTATATCAGTGGTTCTCAACCTTTTATGCTTCACGTACCCTCTGGAAATGTGTAAACTGGCGTACCCCTTGTAATAGATAGATAAAACTATAGTTATAGTATAACAATGGGAATAAAATAAAACATGTATATCAGTGGTTCTCAAACTTTTATGCTTCACGTACCCTCTGGAAATGTGTATGTAACTGGCGTACCCCTTGTATAGATAGATAAAACTATAGTTATAGTATAACAATGGGAATAAAATAAAACATGTATATCAGTGGTTCTCAACCTTTTATGCTTCACGTACCCCCTGGAAATGTGTATGTAACTGGCGTACCCCTTGTATAGATAGATAAAACTATAGTTACAGTATAACAATGGGAATAAAATAAAACATGTATATCAGTGGTTCTCAACCTTTTATGCTTCACGTACCCTCTGGAAATGTGTATGTAACTGGCGTACCCCTTGTATAGATAGATAAAACTATAGTTATAGTATAACAATTTGATTAAAATAAAACATGTATATCAGTGGTTCTCAACCTTTTATGCTTCACGTACCCTCTGGAAATGTATATGTAACTGGCGTACCCCTTGTAATAGATAGATAAAACTATAGTTATAGTATAACAATGGGAATAAAATAAAACATGTATATCAGTGGTTCTCAACCTTTTATGCTTCACGTACCCCCTGGAAATGTGTATGTAACTTGCGTACCCCTTGTATAGATAGATAAAACTATAGTTATAGTATAACAATGGGATTAAAATAAAACATGTATATCAGTGGTTCTCAACCTTTTATGCTTCACGTACCCCCTGGAAATGTGTATGTAACTGGCGTACCCTTTGTATAGATAGATAAAACTATAGTTATAGTATAACAATGGGATTAAAATAAAACATGTATATCAGTGGTTCTCAAACTTTTATGCTTCACGTACCCCCTGGAAATGTGTATGTAACTGGCATACCCCTTACATAGATAGATAAAACTATAGTTATAGTATAACAATGGGAATAAAATAAAACATGTATATCAGTGGTTCTCAACCTTTTATGCTTCACGTACCCCCTGGAAATGTGTATGTAACTGGCGTACCCTTTGTATAGATAGATAAAACTATAGTTATAGTATAACAATGGGATTAAAATAAAACATGTATATCAGTGGTTCTCAACCTTTTATGCTTCACGTACCCCCTGGAAATGTGTATGTAACTGGCGTACCCCTTGTATAGATAGATAAAACTATAGTTATAGTATAACAATGGGAATAAAATAAAACATGTATATCAGTGGTTCTCAACCTTTTATGCTTCACGTACCCTCTGGAAATGTGTATGTAACTGGCGTACCCCTTGTATAGATAGATAAAACTATAGTTATAGTATAACAATGGGATTAAAATAAAACATGTATATCAGTGGTTCTCAACCTTTTATGCTTCACGTACCCTCTGGAAATGTGTAAACTGGCGTACCCCTTGTAATAGATAGATAAAACTATAGTTATAGTATAACAATGGGAATAAAATAAAACATGCATATCAGTGGTTCTCAAACTTTTATGCTTCACGTACCCTCTGGAAATGTGTATGTAACTGGCGTACCCCTTGTATAGATAGATAAAACTATAGTTATAGTATAACAATGGGAATAAAATAAAACATGTATATCAGTGGTTCTCAACCTTTTATGCTTCACGTACCCCCTGGAAATGTGTATGTAACTGGCGTACCCCTTGTATAGATAGATAAAACTATAGTTACAGTATAACAATGGGAATAAAATAAAACATGTATATCAGTGGTTCTCAACCTTTTATGCTTCACGTACCCTCTGGAAATGTGTATGTAACTGGCGTACCCCTTGTATAGATAGATAAAACTATAGTTATAGTATAACAATTTGATTAAAATAAAACATGTATATCAGTGGTTCTCAACCTTTTATGCTTCACGTACCCTCTGGAAATGTGTATGTAACTGGCGTACCCCTTGTAATAGATAGATAAAACTATAGTTATAGTATAACAATGGGATTAAAATAAAACATGTATATCAGTGGTTCTCAACTTTTATGCTTCACGTACCCCCTGGAAATGTGTATGTAACTGGCGTACCCCTTGTAATAGATAGATAAAACTATAGTTATAGTATAACAATGGGAATAAAATAAAACATGTATATCAGTGGTTCTCAACCTTTTATGCTTCACGTACCCTCTGGAAATGTGTAAACTGGCGTACCCCTTGTAATAGATAGATAAAACTATAGTTATAGTATAACAATGGGAATAAAATAAAACATGTATATCAGTGGTTCTCAAACTTTTATGCTTCACGTACCCTCTGGAAATGTGTATGTAACTGGCGTACCCCTTGTATAGATAGATAAAACTATAGTTATAGTATAACAATTTGATTAAAATAAAACATGTATATCAGTGGTTCTCAACCTTTTATGCTTCACGTACCCTCTGGAAATGTGTATGTAACTGGCGTACCCCTTGTAATAGATAGATAAAACTATAGTTATAGTATAACAATGGGAATAAAATAATACATGTATATCAGTGGTTCTCAACCTTTTATGCTTCACGTACCCCCTGGAAATGTGTATGTAACTTGCGTACCCCTTGTATAGATAGATAAAACTATAGTTATAGTATAACAATGGGATTAAAATAAAACATGTATATCAGTGGTTCTCAACCTTTTATGCTTCACGTACCCCCTGGAAATGTGTATGTAACTGGCGTACCCTTTGTATAGATAGATAAAACTATAGTTATAGTATAACAATGGGATTAAAATAAAACATGTATATCAGTGGTTCTCAACCTTTTATGCTTCACGTACCCCCTGGAAATGTGTATGTAACTGGCATACCCCTTACATAGATAGATAAAACTATAGTTATAGTATAACAATGGGAATAAAATAAAACATATATGTCAGTGATTCTCAACCTTTTATGCTTCACGTACCCCCTGGAAATGTGTATGTAACTGGCGTACCCCTTGTATAGATAGATAAAACTATAGCTATAGTATAACAATGGGAATAAAATAAAACATATATGTCAGTGGTTCTCAACCTTTTATGCTTCACGTACCCCCTGGAAATGTGTATGTAACTGGCGTACCCCTTGTATAGATAGATAAAACTATAGTTATAGTATAACAATGGGAATAAAATAAAACATATATGTCAGTGGTTCTCAAACTTTTATGCTTCACGTACCCCCTGGAAATGTGTATGTAACTGGCGTACCCCTTGTATAGATAGATAAAACTATAGTTATAGTATAACAATGGGAATAAAATAAAACATGTATATCAGTGGTTCTCAACCTTTTATGCTTCACGTACCCTCTGGAAATGTGTATGTAACTGGCGTACCCTTTGTATAGATAGATAAAACTATAGTTATAGTATAACAATGGGATTAAAATAAAACATGTATATCAGTTGTTCTCAACCTTTTATGCTTCACGTACCCCCTGGAAATTTGTATGTAACTGGCGTACCCTTTGTATAGATAGATAAAACTATAGTTATAGTATAACAATGGGATTAAAATAAAACATGTATATCAGTGGTTCTCAACCTTTTATGCTTCACGTACCCCCTAGAAATGTGTATGTAACTGGCATACCCCTTACATAGATAGATAAAACTATAGTTATAGTATAACAATGGGAATAAAATAAAACATATATGTCAGTGGTTCTCAACCTTTTATGCTTCACGTACAGTCGGTCAAAAAAGTATCCGAACGCTATGGTTGTATACAAAGTTCGGAAAAAACAACTGGCAACGATTTTTTTAGAAATTAATGATCTGGCAACCTTCGTGTGCCGTACACGAAGGTTGCCAGATCATTAATTTCTAAAAAAAATCGTTGCCAGATTTTTTTCTGAATTTTGTATGCAACCACAGCGTTCGGATACTGTTTTGAGCGACTGTACCCCCTGGAAATGTGTATGTAACTGGCGTACCCCTTGTATAGATAGATAAAACTATAGCTATAGTATAACAATGGGAATAAAATAAAACATATATGTCAGTGGTTCTCAACCTTTTATGCTTCACGTACCCCCTGGAAATGTGTATGTAACTGGCGTACCCCTTGTATAGATAGATAAAACTATAGTTATAGTATAACAATGGGAATAAAATAAAACATGTATATCAGTGGTTCTCAACCTTTTATGCTTCACGTACCCTCTGGAAATGTGTAAACTGGCGTACCCCTTGTAATAGATAGATAAAACTATAGTTATAGTATAACAATGGGAATAAAATAAAACATGCATATCAGTGGTTCTCAAACTTTTATGCTTCACGTACCCTCTGGAAATGTGTATGTAACTGGCGTACCCCTTGTATAGATAGATAAAACTATAGTTATCGTATAACAATGGGAATAAAATAAAACATGTATATCAGTGGTTCTCAACCTTTTATGCTTCACGTACCCCCTGGAAATGTGTATGTAACTGGCGTACCCCTTGTATAGATAGATAAAACTATAGTTATAGTATAACAATGGGAATAAAATAAAACATGTATATCAGTGGTTCTCAACCTTTTATGCTTCACGTACCCTCTGGAAATGTGTAAACTGGCGTACCCCTTGTAATAGATAGATAAAACTATAGTTATAGTATAACAATGGGAATAAAATAAAACATGCATATCAGTGGTTCTCAAACTTTTATGCTTCACGTACCCTCTGGAAATGTGTATGTAACTGGCGTACCCCTTGTATAGATAGATAAAACTATAGTTATCGTATAACAATGGGAATAAAATAAAACATGTATATCAGTGGTTCTCAACCTTTTATGCTTCACGTACCCCCTGGAAATGTGTATGTAACTGGCGTACCCCTTGTATAGATAGATAAAACTATAGTTATAGTATAACAATGGGAATAAAATAAAACATGTATATCAGTGGTTCTCAACCTTTTATGCTTCACGTACCCTCTGGAAATGTGTATGTAACTGGCGTACCCCTTGTAATAGATAGATAAAACTATAGTTATAGTATAACAATGGGATTAAAATAAAACATGTATATCAGTGGTTCTCAACTTTTATGCTTCACGTACCCCCTGGAAATGTGTATGTAACTGGCGTACCCTTTGTATAGATAGATAAAACTATAGTTATAGTATAACAATGGGATTAAAATAAAACATGTATATCAGTGGTTCTCAAACTTTTATGCTTCACGTACCCCCTGGAAATGTGTATGTAACTGGCATACCCCTTACATAGATAGATAAAACTATAGTTATAGTATAACAATGGGAATAAAATAAAACATGTATATCAGTGGTTCTCAACCTTTTATGCTTCACGTACCCCCTGGAAATGTGTATGTAACTGGCGTACCCTTTGTATAGATAGATAAAACTATAGTTATAGTATAACAATGGGATTAAAATAAAACATGTATATCAGTGGTTCTCAACCTTTTATGCTTCACGTACCCCCTGGAAATGTGTATGTAACTGGCGTACCCCTTGTATAGATAGATAAAACTATAGTTATAGTATAACAATGGGAATAAAATAAAACATGTATATCAGTGGTTCTCAACCTTTTATGCTTCACGTACCCTCTGGAAATGTGTATGTAACTGGCGTACCCCTTGTATAGATAGATAAAACTATAGTTATAGTATAACAATGGGATTAAAATAAAACATGTATATCAGTGGTTCTCAACCTTTTATGCTTCACGTACCCTCTGGAAATGTGTAAACTGGCGTACCCCTTGTAATAGATAGATAAAACTATAGTTATAGTATAACAATGGGAATAAAATAAAACATGTATATCAGTGGTTCTCAACCTTTTATGCTTCACGTACCCTCTGGAAATGTGTAAACTGGCGTACCCCTTGTAATAGATAGATAAAACTATAGTTATAGTATAACAATGGGAATAAAATAAAACATGCATATCAGTGGTTCTCAAACTTTTATGCTTCACGTACCCTCTGGAAATGTGTATGTAACTGGCGTACCCCTTGTATAGATAGATAAAACTATAGTTATCGTATAACAATGGGAATAAAATAAAACATGTATATCAGTGGTTCTCAACCTTTTATGCTTCACGTACCCCCTGGAAATGTGTATGTAACTGGCGTACCCCTTGTATAGATAGATAAAACTATAGTTATAGTATAACAATGGGAATAAAATAAAACATGTATATCAGTGGTTCTCAACCTTTTATGCTTCACGTACCCTCTGGAAATGTGTATGTAACTGGCGTACCCCTTGTAATAGATAGATAAAACTATAGTTATAGTATAACAATGGGATTAAAATAAAACATGTATATCAGTGGTTCTCAACTTTTATGCTTCACGTACCCCCTGGAAATGTGTATGTAACTGGCGTACCCTTTGTATAGATAGATAAAACTATAGTTATAGTATAACAATGGGATTAAAATAAAACATGTATATCAGTGGTTCTCAAACTTTTATGCTTCACGTACCCCCTGGAAATGTGTATGTAACTGGCATACCCCTTACATAGATAGATAAAACTATAGTTATAGTATAACAATGGGAATAAAATAAAACATGTATATCAGTGGTTCTCAACCTTTTATGCTTCACGTACCCCCTGGAAATGTGTATGTAACTGGCGTACCCTTTGTATAGATAGATAAAACTATAGTTATAGTATAACAATGGGATTAAAATAAAACATGTATATCAGTGGTTCTCAACCTTTTATGCTTCACGTACCCCCTGGAAATGTGTATGTAACTGGCGTACCCCTTGTATAGATAGATAAAACTATAGTTATAGTATAACAATGGGAATAAAATAAAACATGTATATCAGTGGTTCTCAACCTTTTATGCTTCACGTACCCTCTGGAAATGTGTATGTAACTGGCGTACCCCTTGTATAGATAGATAAAACTATAGTTATAGTATAACAATGGGATTAAAATAAAACATGTATATCAGTGGTTCTCAACCTTTTATGCTTCACGTACCCTCTGGAAATGTGTAAACTGGCGTACCCCTTGTAATAGATAGATAAAACTATAGTTATAGTATAACAATGGGAATAAAATAAAACATGCATATCAGTGGTTCTCAAACTTTTATGCTTCACGTACCCTCTGGAAATGTGTATGTAACTGGCGTACCCCTTGTATAGATAGATAAAACTATAGTTATAGTATAACAATGGGAATAAAATAAAACATGTATATCAGTGGTTCTCAACCTTTTATGCTTCACGTACCCCCTGGAAATGTGTATGTAACTGGCGTACCCCTTGTATAGATAGATAAATCTATAGTTACAGTATAACAATGGGAATAAAATAAAACATGTATATCAGTGGTTCTCAACCTTTTATGCTTCACGTACCCTCTGGAAATGTGTATGTAACTGGCGTACCCCTTGTATAGATAGATAAAACTATAGTTATAGTATAACAATTTGATTAAAATAAAACATGTATATCAGTGGTTCTCAACCTTTTATGCTTCACGTACCCTCTGGAAATGTGTATGTAACTGGCGTACCCCTTGTAATAGATAGATAAAACTATAGTTATAGTATAACAATGGGATTAAAATAAAACATGTATATCAGTGGTTCTCAACTTTTATGCTTCACGTACCCCCTGGAAATGTGTATGTAACTGGCGTACCCCTTGTAATAGATAGATAAAACTATAGTTATAGTATAACAATGGGAATAAAATAAAACATGTATATCAGTGGTTCTCAACCTTTTATGCTTCACGTACCCTCTGGAAATGTGTAAACTGGCGTACCCCTTGTAATAGATAGATAAAACTATAGTTATAGTATAACAATGGGAATAAAATAAAACATGTCTATCAGTGGTTCTCAAACTTTTATGCTTCACGTACCCTCTGGAAATGTGTATGTAACTGGCGTACCCCTTGTATAGATAGATAAAACTATAGTTATAGTATAACAATTTGATTAAAATAAAACATGTATATCAGTGGTTCTCAACCTTTTATGCTTCACGTACCCTCTGGAAATGTGTATGTAACTGGCGTACCCCTTGTAATAGATAGATAAAACTATAGTTATAGTATAACAATGGGAATAAAATAATACATGTATATCAGTGGTTCTCAACCTTTTATGCTTCACGTACCCCCTGGAAATGTGTATGTAACTTGCGTACCCCTTGTATAGATAGATAAAACTATAGTTATAGTATAACAATGGGATTAAAATAAAACATGTATATCAGTGGTTCTCAACCTTTTATGCTTCACGTACCCCCTGGAAATGTGTATGTAACTGGCGTACCCTTTGTATAGATAGATAAAACTATAGTTATAGTATAACAATGGGATTAAAATAAAACATGTATATCAGTGGTTCTCAACCTTTTATGCTTCACGTACCCCCTGGAAATGTGTATGTAACTGGCATACCCCTTACATAGATAGATAAAACTATAGTTATAGTATAACAATGGGAATAAAATAAAACATATATGTCAGTGATTCTCAACCTTTTATGCTTCACGTACCCCCTGGAAATGTGTATGTAACTGGCGTACCCCTTGTATAGATAGATAAAACTATAGCTATAGTATAACAATGGGAATAAAATAAAACATATATGTCAGTGGTTCTCAACCTTTTATGCTTCACGTACCCCCTGGAAATGTGTATGTAACTGGCGTACCCCTTGTATAGATAGATAAAACTATAGTTATAGTATAACAATGGGAATAAAATAAAACATATATGTCAGTGGTTCTCAAACTTTTATGCTTCACGTACCCCCTGGAAATGTGTATGTAACTGGCGTACCCCTTGTATAGATAGATAAAACTATAGTTATAGTATAACAATGGGAATAAAATAAAACATGTATATCAGTGGTTCTCAACCTTTTATGCTTCACGTACCCTCTGGAAATGTGTATGTAACTGGCGTACCCTTTGTATAGATAGATAAAACTATAGTTATAGTATAACAATGGGATTAAAATAAAACATGTATATCAGTTGTTCTCAACCTTTTATGCTTCACGTACCCCCTGGAAATTTGTATGTAACTGGCGTACCCTTTGTATAGATAGATAAAACTATAGTTATAGTATAACAATGGGATTAAAATAAAACATGTATATCAGTGGTTCTCAACCTTTTATGCTTCACGTACCCCCTAGAAATGTGTATGTAACTGGCATACCCCTTACATAGATAGATAAAACTATAGTTATAGTATAACAATGGGAATAAAATAAAACATGTATATCAGTGGTTCTCAACCTTTTATGCTTCACGTACCCCCTAGAAATGTGTATGTAACTGGCATACCCCTTACATAGATAGATAAAACTATAGTTATAGTATAACAATGGGATTAAAATAAAACATGTATATCAGTGGTTCTCAACCTTTTATGCTTCACGTACCCCCTAGAAATGTGTATGTAACTGGCATACCCCTTACATAGATAGATAAAACTATAGTTATAGTATAACAATGGGAATAAAATAAAACATATATGTCAGTGGTTCTCAACCTTTTATGCTTCACGTACAGTCGGTCAAAAAAGTATCCGAACGCTATGGTTGTATACAAAGTTCGGAAAAAACAACTGGCAACGATTTTTTTAGAAATTAATGATCTGGCAACCTTCGTGTGCCGTACACGAAGGTTGCCAGATCATTAATTTCTAAAAAAAATCGTTGCCAGATTTTTTTCTGAATTTTGTATGCAACCACAGCGTTCGGATACTGTTTTGAGCGACTGTACCCCCTGGAAATGTGTATGTAACTGGCGTACCCCTTGTATAGATAGATAAAACTATAGCTATAGTATAACAATGGGAATAAAATAAAACATATATGTCAGTGGTTCTCAACCTTTTATGCTTCACGTACCCCCTGGAAATGTGTATGTAACTGGCGTACCCCTTGTATAGATAGATAAAACTATAGTTATAGTATAACAATGGGAATAAAATAAAACATATATGTCAGTGGTTCTCAACCTTTTATGCTTCACGTACCCCCTGGAAATGTGTATGTAACTGGCGTACCCCTTGTATAGATAGATAAAACTATAGTTATAGTATAACAATGGGAATAAAATAAAACATGTATATCAGTGGTTCTCAACCTTTTATGCTTCACGTACCCTCTGGAAATGTGTAAACTGGCGTACCCCTTGTAATAGATAGATAAAACTATAGTTATAGTATAACAATGGGAATAAAATAAAACATGCATATCAGTGGGTTCTCACAAACTTTTATGCTTCACGTACCCTCTGAAATGTGTATGTAACTGGCGTACCCCTTGTATAGATAGATAAAACTATAGTTACTCGTATAACAATGGGAATAAAATAAAACATGTATATCAGTGGTTCTCAACCTTTTATGCTTCACGTACCCTCCCTGGAAATGTGTATGTAACTGGCGTACCCCTTGTATAGATAGATAAAACTATAGTTACAGTATAACAATGGGAATAAAATAAAACATGTATATCAGTGGTTCTCAACCTTTTATGCTTCACGTACCCTCTGGAAATGTGTATGTAACTGGCGTACCCCTTGTATAGATAGATAAAACTATAGTTATAGTATAACAATTTGATTAAAATAAAACATGTATATCAGTGGTTCTCAACCTTTTATGCTTCACGTACCCTCGTGGAAATGTGTATGTAACTGGCGTACCCCTTGTATAGATAGATAAAACTATAGTTATAGTATAACAATGGGAATAAAATAAAACATGTATATCAGTGGTTCTCAACCTTTTATGCTTCACGTACCCCCTGGAAATGTGTATGTAACTGGCGTACCCCTTGTATAGATAGATAAAACTATAGTTACAGTATAACAATTGGAATAAAATGAAAACATGTATATCAGTGGTTCTCAACCTTTTATGCTTCACGTACCCTCTGGAAATGTGTATGTAACTGGCGTACCCCTTGTATAGATAGATAAAACTATAGTTATAGTATAACAATTTGATTAAAATAAAACATGTAAATCAGTGGTTCTCAACCTTTTATGCTTCACGTACCCTCTGGAAATGTGTATGTAACTGGCGTACCCCTTGTAATAGATAGATAAAACTATAGTTATAGTATAACAATGGGAATAAAATAAAACATATATGTCAGTGATTCTCAACCTTTTATGCTTCACGTACCCCCTGGAAATGTGTATGTAACTGGCGTACCCCTTGTAATAGATAGATAAAACTATAGTTATAGTATAACAATGGGATTAAAATAAAACATGTATATCAGTGGTTCTCAACCTTTTATGCTTCACGTACCCCCTGGAAATGTGTATGTAACTGGCGTACCCCTTGTAATAGATAGATAAAACTATAGTTATAGTATAACAATGGGAATAAAATAAAACATGTATATCAGTGGTTCTCAACCTTTTATGCTTCACGTACCCTCTGGAAATGTGTATGTAACTGGCGTACCCCTTGTAATAGATAGATAAAACTATAGTTATAGTATAACAATGGGAATAAAATAAAACATGTATATCAGTGGTTCTCAAACTTTTATGCTTCACGTACCCCCTGGAAATGTGTATGTAACTGGCGTACCCCTTGTATAGATAGATAAAACTATAGTTATAGTATAACAATGGGAATAAAATAAAACATGTATATCAGTGGTTCTCAACCTTTTATGCTTCACGTACCCTCTGGAAATGTGTATGTAACTGGCGTACCCCTTGTATAGAGAGATAAAACTATAGTTATAGTATAACAATGGGATTAAAATAAAACGTGTATATCAGTGGTTCTCAACCTTTTATGCTTCACGTACCCTCTGGAAATGTGTAAACTGGCGTACCCCTTGTAATAGATAGATAAAACTATAGTTATAGTATAACAATGGGAATAAAATAAAACATGTATATCAGTGGTTCTCAAACTTTTATGCTTCACGTACCCTCTGGAAATGTGTATGTAACTGGCGTACCCCTTGTATAGATAGATAAAACTATAGTTATAGTATAACAATGGGAATAAAATAAAACATGTATATCAGTGGTTCTCAACCTTTTATGCTTCACGTACCCCCTGGAAATGTGTATGTAACTGGCGTACCCCTTGTATAGATAGATAAAACTATAGTTACAGTATAACAATGGGAATAAAATAAAACATGTATATCAGTGGTTCTCAACCTTTTATGCTTCACGTACCCTCTGGAAATGTGTATGTAACTGGCGTACCCCTTGTATAGATAGATAAAACTATAGTTATAGTATAACAATTTGATTAAAATAAAACATGTATATCAGTGGTTCTCAACCTTTTATGCTTCACGTACCCTCTGGAAATGTGTATGTAACTGGCGTACCCCTTGTATAGATAGATAAAACTATAGTTATAGTATAACAATTTGATTAAAATAAAACATGTATATCAGTGGTTCTCAACCTTTTATGCTTCACGTACCCCCTGGAAATGTGTATGTAACTGGCGTACCCTTTGTATAGATAGATAAAACTATAGTTATAGTATAACAATTGGATTAAAATAAAACATGTATATCAGTGGTTCTCAAACTTTTATGCTTCACGTACCCCCTGGAAATGTGTATGTAACTGGCATACCCCTTACATAGATAGATAAAACTATAGTTATAGTATAACAATGGGAATAAAATAAAACATATATGTCAGTGATTCTCAACCTTTTATGCTTCACGTACCCCCTGGAAATGTGTATGTAACTGGCGTACCCCTTGTATAGATAGATAAAACTATAGCTATAGTATAACAATGGGAATAAAATAAAACATATATGTCAGTGGTTCTCAACCTTTTATGCTTCACGTACCCCCTGGAAATGTGTATGTAACTGGCGTACCCCTTGTATAGATAGATAAAACTATAGTTATAGTATAACAATGGGAATAAAATAAAACATATATGTCAGTGGTTCTCAACCTTTTATGCTTCACGTACCCCCTGGAAATGTGTATGTAACTGGCGTACCCCTTGTATAGATAGATAAAACTATAGTTATAGTATAACAATGGGAATAAAATAAAACATATATGTCAGTGGTTCTCAACCTTTTATGCTTCACGTACCCCCTGGAAATGTGTATGTAACTGGCGTACCCCTTGTATAGATAGATAAAACTATAGTTATAGTATAACAATGGGAATAAAATAAAACATATATGTCAGTGGTTCTCAAACTTTTATGCTTCACGTACCCCCTGGAAATGTGTATGTAACTGGCGTACCCCTTGTATAGATAGATAAAACTATAGTTATAGTATAACAATGGGAATAAAATAAAACATGTATATCAGTGGTTCTCAACCTTTTATGTTTCACGTACCCCCTGGAAATGTGTATGTAACTGGCGTACCTCTTGTATAGATAGATAAAACTATAGTTATAATATAGCAATGGGAATAAAATAAAACAAATATATATATATCAGTGGTTCTCAACCTTTTATGCTTCACGTATCCCCTGGAAATGTGTATGTAACTGGCGTACCCCTTACATAGATAGATAAAACTATAGTTATAGTATAACAATGGAAATAAAATAAAACATATATGTCAGTGGTTCTCAAACTTTTATGCTTCACGTACCCCCTGGAAATGTGTATGTAACTGGCGTACCCCTTATATAGATAGATAAAACTATAGTTATAATGTAACAATGGGAATAAAATAAAACATGTATATCAGTGGTTCTTAACCTTTTATGCTTTACGTACCCCCTGGAAATGTGTATGTAACTGGCGTACCCCTTGTATAGATAGATAAAACTATAGTTATAGTATAACAATGGGAATAAAATAAAACATGTATATCAGTGGTTCTTAACCTTTTATGCTTCATTTACCCCCTGGAAATGTGTATGTAACTGGCGTAGCCCTTGTTTAGATAGATAAAATTATAGTTATAGTATAACAATGGGAATAGAATAAAACATGTATATCAGTGGTTCTTAACCTTTTATGCTTCACGTACCCCCTGGAAATGTGTATGTAACTGGCGTACCCCTTGTATAGATAGATAAAACTATAGTTATAGTATAACAATGGGAATAAAATAAAACATGTATATCAGTGGTTCTCAACCTTTTATGCTTCACGTACCCTCTGGAAATGTGTATGTAACTGGCGTACCCCTTGTAATAGATAGATAAAACTATAGTTATAGTATAACAATGGGATTAAAATAAAACATGTATATCAGTGGTTCTCAACCTTTTATGCTTCACGTACCCCCTGGAAATGTGTATGTAACTGGCGTACCCCTTGTAATAGATAGATAAAACTATAGTTATAGTATAACAATGGGAATAAAATAAAACATGTATATCAGTGGTTCTCAACCTTTTATGCTTCACGTACCCTCTGGAAATGTGTATGTAACTGGCGTACCCCTTGTAATAGATTGATAAAACTATAGTTATAGAATAACAATGGGAATAAAATAAAACATGTATATCAGTGGTTCTCAAACTTTTATGCTTCACGTACCCCCTGGAAATGTGTATGTAACTGGCGTACCCCTTGTATAGATAGATAAAACTATAGTTATAGTATAACAATGGGAATAAAATAAAACATGTATATCAGTGGTTCTCAACCTTTTATGCTTCACGTACCCTCTGGAAATGTGTATGTAACTGGCGTACCCCTTGTATAGAGAGATAAAACTATAGTTATAGTATAACAAAGGGATTAAAATCAAACGTGTATTTCAGTGGTTCTCAACCTTTTATGCTTCACGTACCCTCTGGAAATGTGTAAACTGGCGTACCCCTTGTAATAGATAGATAAAACTATAGTTATAGTATAACAATGGGAATAAAATAAAACATATATGTCAGTGATTCTCAACCTTTTATGCTTCACGTACCCCCTGGAAATGTGTATGTAACTGGCGTACCCCTTGTATAGATAGATAAAACTATAGCTATAGTATAACAATGGGAATAAAATAAAACATATATGTCAGTGGTTCTCAACCTTTTATGCTTCACGTACCCGCTGGAAATGTGTATGTAACTGGCGTACCCCTTGTATAGATAGATAAAACTATAGTTATAGTATAACAATGGGAATAAAATAAAACATATATGTCAGTGGTTCTCAACCTTTTATGCTTCACGTACCCCCTGGAAATGTGTATGTAACTGGCGTACCCCTTGTATAGATAGATAAAACTATAGTTATAGTATAACAATGGGAATAAAATAAAACATATATGTCAGTGGTTCTCAACCTTTTATGCTTCACGTACCCTCTGGAAATGTGTATGTAACTGGCGTACCCCTTGTAATAGATAGATAAGACTATAGTTATAGTATAACAATGGGAATAAAATAAAACATGTATATCAGTGGTTCTCAACCTTTTATGCTTCACGTACCCCCTGGAAATGTGTATGTAACTTGCGTACCCCTTGTATAGATAGATAAAACTATAGTTATAGTATAACAATGGGATTAAAATAAAACATGTATATCAGTGGTTCTCAACCTTTTATGCTTCACGTACCCCCTGGAAATGTGTATGTAACTGGAGTACCCTTTGTATAGATAGATAAAACTATAGTTATAGTATAACAATGGGATTAAAATAAAACATGTATATCAGTGGTTCTCAAACTTTTATGCTTCACGTACCCCCTGGAAATGTGTATGTAACTGGCATACCCCTTACATAGATAGATAAAACTATAGTTATAGTATAACAATGGGAATAAAATAAAACATATATGTCAGTGATTCTCAACCTTTTATGCTTCACGTACCCCCTGGAAATGTGTATGTAACTGGCGTACCCCTTGTATAGATAGATAAAACTATAGCTATAGTATAACAATGGGAATAAAATAAAACATATATGTCAGTGGTTCTCAACCTTTTATGCTTCACGTACCCGCTGGAAATGTGTATGTAACTGGCGTACCCCTTGTATAGATAGATAAAACTATAGTTATAGTATAACAATGGGAATAAAATAAAACATATATGTCAGTGGTTCTCAACCTTTTATGCTTCACGTACCCCCTGGAAATGTGTATGTAACTGGCGTACCCCTTGTATAGATAGATAAAACTATAGTTATAGTATAACAATGGGAATAAAATAAAACATATATGTCAGTGGTTCTCAACCTTTTATGCTTCACGTACCCCCTGGAAATGTGTATGTAACTGGCGTACCCCTTGTATAGAGAGATAAAACTATAGTTATAGTATAACAATGGGAATAAAATAAAACATATATGTCAGTGGTTCTCAACCTTTTATGCTTCACGTACCCCCTGGAAATGTGTATGTAACTGGCGTACCCCTTGTATAGATAGATAAAACTATAGTTATAGTATAACAATGGGAATAAAATAAAACATGTATATCAGTGGTTCTCAACCTTTTATGTTTCACGTACCCCCTGGAAATGTGTATGTAACTGGCGTACCTCTTGTATAGATAGGTAAAACTATAGTTATAATATAGCAATGGGAATAAAATAAAACAAATATATATATATCAGTGGTTCTCAACCTTTTATGCTTCACGTATCCCCTGGAAATGTGTATGTAACTGGCGTACCCCTTACATAGATAGATAAAACTATAGTTATAGTATAACAATGGAAATAAAATAAAACATATATGTCAGTGGTTCTCAAACTTTTATGCTTCACGTACCCCCTGGAAATGTGTATGTAACTGGCGTACCCCTTATATAGATAGATAAAACTATAGTTATAATGTAACAATGGGAATAAAATAAAACATGTATATCAGTGGTTCTTAACCTTTTATGCTTCACGTACCCCCTGGAAATGTGTATGTAACTGGCGTACCCCTTGTATAGATAGATAAAACTATAGTTATAGTATAACAATGGGAATAAAATAAAACATGTATATCAGTGGTTCTTAACCTTTTATGCTTCATTTACCCCCTGGAAATGTGTATGTAACTGGCGTAGCCCTTGTTTAGATAGATAAAATTATAGTTATAGTATAACAATGGGAATAGAATAAAACATGTATATCAGTGGTTCTTAACCTTTTATGCTTCACGTACCCCCTGGAAATGTGTATGTAACTGGCGTACCCCTTGTATAGATAGATAAAACTATAGTTATAGTATAACAATGGGAATAAAATAAAACATGTATATCAGTGGTTCTCAACCTTTTATGCTTCACGTACCCTCTGGAAATGTGTATGTAACTGGCGTACCCCTTGTAATAGATAGATAAAACTATAGTTATAGTATAACAATGGGATTAAAATAAAACATGTATATCAGTGGTTCTCAACCTTTTATGCTTCACGTACCCCCTGGAAATGTGTATGTAACTGGCGTACCCCTTGTAATAGATAGATAAAACTATAGTTATAGTATAACAATGGGAATAAAATAAAACATGTATATCAGTGGTTCTCAACCTTTTATGCTTCACGTACCCTCTGGAAATGTGTATGTAACTGGCGTACCCCTTGTATAGAGAGATAAAACTATAGTTATAGTATAACAATGGGATTAAAATAAAACGTGTATATCAGTGGTTCTCAACCTTTTATGCTTCACGTACCCTCTGGAAATGTGTATGTAACTGGCGTACCCCTTGTAATAGATAGATAAAACTATAGTTATAGTATAACAATGGGATTAAAATAAAACATGTATATCAGTGGTTCTCAACCTTTTATGCTTCACGTACCCCCTGGAAATGTGTATGTAACTGGCGTACCCCTTGTAATAGATAGATAAAACTATAGTTATAGTATAACAATGGGAATAAAATAAAACATGTATATCAGTGGTTCTCAACCTTTTATGCTTCACGTACCCTCTGGAAATGTGTATGTAACTGGCGTACCCCTTGTAATAGATAGATAAAACTATAGTTATAGTATAACAATGGGAATAAAATAAAACATGTATATCAGTGGTTCTCAAACTTTTATGCTTCACGTACCCCCTGGAAATGTGTATGTAACTGGCGTACCCCTTGTATAGATAGATAAAACTATAGTTATAGTATAACAATGGGAATAAAATAAAACATGTATATCAGTGGTTCTCAACCTTTTATGCTTCACGTACCCTCTGGAAATGTGTATGTAACTGGCGTACCCCTTGTATAGAGAGATAAAACTATAGTTATAATATAACAATGGGATTAAAATAAAACGTGTATATCAGTGGTTCTCAACCTTTTATGCTTCACGTACCCTCTGGAAATGTGTAAACTGGCGTACCCCTTGTAATAGATAGATAAAACTATAGTTATAGTATAACAATGGGAATAAAATAAAAGATGTATATCAGTGGTTCTCAAACTTTTATGCTTCACGTACCCTCTGGAAATGTGTATGTAACTGGCGTACCCCTTGTATAGATAGATAAAACTATAGTTATAGTATAACAATGGGAATAAAATAAAACATGTATATCAGTGGTTCTCAACCTTTTATGCTTCACGTACCCCCTGGAAATGTGTATGTAACTGGCGTACCCCTTGTATAGATAGATAAAACTATAGTTACAGTATAACAATGGGAATAAAATAAAACATGTATATCAGTGGTTCTCAACCTTTTATGCTTCACGTACCCTCTGGAAATGTGTATGTAACTGGCGTACCCCTTGTATAGATAGATAAAACTATAGTTATAGTATAACAATTTGATTAAAATAAAACATGTATATCAGTGGTTCTCAACCTTTTATGCTTCACTTACCCTCTGGAAATGTGTATGTAACTGGCGTACCCCTTGTAATAGATAGATAAGACTATAGTTATAGTATAACAATGGGAATAAAATAAAACATGTATATCAGTGGTTCTCAACCTTTTATGCTTCACGTACCCCCTGGAAATGTGTATGTAACTTGCGTACCCCTTGTATAGATAGATAAAACTATAGTTATAGTATAACAATGGGATTAAAATAAAACATGTATATCAGTGGTTCTCAACCTTTTATGCTTCACGTACCCCCTGGAAATGTGTATGTAACTGGCGTACCCTTTGTATAGATAGATAAAACTATAGTTATAGTATAACAATGGGATTAAAATAAAACATGTATATCAGTGGTTCTCAAACTTTTATGCTTCACGTACCCCCTGGAAATGTGTATGTAACTGGCATACCCCTTACATAGATAGATAAAACTATAGTTATAGTATAACAATGGGAATAAAATAAAACATATATGTCAGTGATTCTCAACCTTTTATGCTTCACGTACCCCCTGGAAATGTGTATGTAACTGGCGTACCCCTTGTATAGATAGATAAAACTATAGCTATAGTATAACAATGGGAATAAAATAAAACATATATGTCAGTGGTTCTCAACCTTTTATGCTTCACGTACCCGCTGGAAATGTGTATGTAACTGGCGTACCCCTTGTATAGATAGATAAAGCTATAGTTATAGTATAACAATGGGAATAAAATAAAACATATATGTCAGTGGTTCTCAACCTTTTATGCTTCACGTACCCCCTGGAAATGTGTATGTAACTGGCGTACCCCTTGTATAGATAGATAAAACTATAGTTATAGTATAACAATGGGAATAAAATAAAACATATATGTCAGTGGTTCTCAACCTTTTATGCTTCACGTACCCCCTGGAAATGTGTATGTAACTGGCGTACCCCTTGTATAGATAGATAAAACTATAGTTATAGTATAACAATGGGAATAAAATAAAACATATATGTCAGTGGTTCTCAACCTTTTATGCTTCACGTACCCCCTGAAAATGTGTATGTAACTGGCGTACCCCTTGTATAGATAGATAAAACTATAGTTATAGTATAACAATGGGAATAAAATAAAACATGTATATCAGTGGTTCTCAACCTTTTATGTTTCACGTACCCCCTGGAAATGTGTATGTAACTGGCGTACCTCTTGTATAGATAGATAAAACTATAGTTATAATATAGCAATGGGAATAAAATAAAACAAATATATATATATCAGTGGTTCTCAACCTTTTATGCTTCACGTATCCCCTGGAAATGTGTATGTAACTGGCGTACCCCTTACATAGATAGATAAAACTATAGTTATAGTATAACAATGGAAATAAAATAAAACATATATGTCAGTGGTTCTCAAACTTTTATGCTTCACGTACCCTCTGGAAATGTGTATGTAACTGGCGTACCCCTTGTAATAGATAGATAAGACTATAGTTATAGTATAACAATGGGAATAAAATAAAACATGTATATCAGTGGTTCTCAACCTTTTATGCTTCACGTACCCCCTGGAAATGTGTATGTAACTTGCGTACCCCTTGTATAGATAGATAAAACTATAGTTATAGTATAACAATGGGATTAAAATAAAACATGTATATCAGTGGTTCTCAAACTTTTATGCTTCACGTACCCCCTTTAAATGTGTATGTAACTGGCATACCCCTTACATAGATAGATAAAACTATAGTTATAATGTAACAATGGGAATAAAATACAACATGTATATCAGTGATTCTCAACCTTTTATGCTTCACGTACCCCCTGGAAATGTGTATGTAACTGGCGTACCTCTTGTATAGATAGATAAAACTATAGTTATAGTATAACAATGGGAATAAAATAAAACATATATGTCAGTGGTTCTCAACCTTTTATGCTTCACGTACCCCCTGAAAATGTGTATGTAACTGGCGTACCCCTTGTATAGATAGATAAAACTATAGTTATAGTATAACAATGGGAATAAAATAAAACATGTATATCAGTGGTTCTCAACCTTTTATGTTTCACGTACCCCCTGGAAATGTGTATGTAACTGGCGTACCCCTTGTATAGAGAGATAAAACTATAGTTATAGTATAACAATGGGAATAAAATAAAACATATATGTCAGTGGTTCTCAACCTTTTATGCTTCACGTACCCCCTGGAAATGTGTATGTAACTGGCGTACCCCTTGTATAGATAGATAAAACTATAGTTATAGTATAACAATGGGAATAAAATAAAACATGTATATCAGTGGTTCTCAACCTTTTATGTTTCACGTACCCCCTGGAAATGTGTATGTAACTGGCGTACCTCTTGTATAGATAGATAAAACTATAGTTATAATATAGCAATGGGAATAAAATAAAACAAATATATATATATCAGTGGTTCTCAACCTTTTATGCTTCACGTATCCCCTGGAAATGTGTATGTAACTGGCGTACCCCTTACATAGATAGATAAAACTATAGTTATAGTATAACAATGGAAATAAAATAAAACATATATGTCAGTGGTTCTCAAACTTTTATGCTTCACGTACCCCCTGGAAATGTGTATGTAACTGGCGTACCCCTTATATAGATAGATAAAACTATAGTTATAATGTAACAATGGGAATAAAATAAAACATGTATATCAGTGGTTCTTAACCTTTTATGCTTCACGTACCCCCTGGAAATGTGTATGTAACTGGCGTACCCCTTGTATAGATAGATAAAACTATAGTTATAGTATAACAATGGGAATAAAATAAAACATGTATATCAGTGGTTCTTAACCTTTTATGCTTCATTTACCCCCTGGAAATGTGTATGTAACTGGCGTAGCCCTTGTTTAGATAGATAAAATTATAGTTATAGTATAACAATGGGAATAGAATAAAACATGTATATCAGTGGTTCTTAACCTTTTATGCTTCACGTACCCCCTGGAAATGTGTATGTAACTGGCGTACCCCTTGTATAGATAGATAAAACTATAGTTATAGTATAACAATGGGAATAAAATAAAACATGTATATCAGTGGTTCTCAACCTTTTATGCTTCACGTACCCTCTGGAAATGTGTATGTAACTGGCGTACCCCTTGTAATAGATAGATAAAACTATAGTTATAGTATAACAATGGGATTAAAATAAAACATGTATATCAGTGGTTCTCAACCTTTTATGCTTCACGTACCCCCTGGAAATGTGTATGTAACTGGCGTACCCCTTGTAATAGATAGATAAAACTATAGTTATAGTATAACAATGGGAATAAAATAAAACATGTATATCAGTGGTTCTCAACCTTTTATGCTTCACGTACCCTCTGGAAATGTGTATGTAACTGGCGTACCCCTTGTATAGAGAGATAAAACTATAGTTATAGTATAACAATGGGATTAAAATAAAACGTGTATATCAGTGGTTCTCAACCTTTTATGCTTCACGTACCCTCTGGAAATGTGTATGTAACTGGCGTACCCCTTGTAATAGATAGATAAAACTATAGTTATAGTATAACAATGGGATTAAAATAAAACATGTATATCAGTGGTTCTCAACCTTTTATGCTTCACGTACCCCCTGGAAATGTGTATGTAACTGGCGTACCCCTTGTAATAGATAGATAAAACTATAGTTATAGTATAACAATGGGAATAAAATAAAACATGTATATCAGTGGTTCTCAACCTTTTATGCTTCACGTACCCTCTGGAAATGTGTATGTAACTGGCGTACCCCTTGTAATAGATAGATAAAACTATAGTTATAGTATAACAATGGGAATAAAATAAAACATGTATATCAGTGGTTCTCAAACTTTTATGCTTCACGTACCCCCTGGAAATGTGTATGTAACTGGCGTACCCCTTGTATAGATAGATAAAACTATAGTTATAGTATAACAATGGGAATAAAATAAAACATGTATATCAGTGGTTCTCAACCTTTTATGCTTCACGTACCCTCTGGAAATGTGTATGTAACTGGCGTACCCCTTGTATAGAGAGATAAAACTATAGTTATAGTATAACAATGGGATTAAAATAAAACGTGTATATCAGTGGTTCTCAACCTTTTATGCTTCACGTACCCTCTGGAAATGTGTAAACTGGCGTACCCCTTGTAATAGATAGATAAAACTATAGTTATAGTATAACAATGGGAATAAAATAAAAGATGTATATCAGTGGTTCTCAAACTTTTATGCTTCACGTACCCTCTGGAAATGTGTATGTAACTGGCGTACCCCTTGTATAGATAGATAAAACTATAGTTATAGTATAACAATGGGAATAAAATAAAACATGTATATCAGTGGTTCTCAACCTTTTATGCTTCACGTACCCCCTGGAAATGTGTATGTAACTGGCGTACCCCTTGTATAGATAGATAAAACTATAGTTACAGTATAACAATGGGAATAAAATAAAACATGTATATCAGTGGTTCTCAACCTTTTATGCTTCACGTACCCTCTGGAAATGTGTATGTAACTGGCGTACCCCTTGTATAGATAGATAAAACTATAGTTATAGTATAACAATTTGATTAAAATAAAACATGTATATCAGTGGTTCTCAACCTTTTATGCTTCACGTACCCTCTGGAAATGTGTATGTAACTGGCGTACCCCTTGTAATAGATAGATAAGACTATAGTTATAGTATAACAATGGGAATAAAATAAAACATGTATATCAGTGGTTCTCAACCTTTTATGCTTCACGTACCCCCTGGAAATGTGTATGTAACTTGCGTACCCCTTGTATAGATAGATAAAACTATAGTTATAGTATAACAATGGGATTAAAATAAAACATGTATATCAGTGGTTCTCAACCTTTTATGCTTCACGTACCCCCTGGAAATGTGTATGTAACTGGCGTACCCTTTGTATAGATAGATAAAACTATAGTTATAGTATAACAATGGGATTAAAATAAAACATGTATATCAGTGGTTCTCAAACTTTTATGCTTCACGTACCCCCTGGAAATGTGTATGTAACTGGCATACCCCTTACATAGATAGATAAAACTATAGTTATAGTATAACAATGGGAATAAAATAAAACATATATGTCAGTGATTCTCAACCTTTTATGCTTCACGTACCCCCTGGAAATGTGTATGTAACTGGCGTACCCCTTGTATAGATAGATAAAACTATAGCTATAGTATAACAATGGGAATAAAATAAAACATATATGTCAGTGGTTCTCAACCTTTTATGCTTCACGTACCCGCTGGAAATGTGTATGTAACTGGCGTACCCCTTGTATAGATAGATAAAACTATAGTTATAGTATAACAATGGGAATAAAATAAAACATATATGTCAGTGGTTCTCAACCTTTTATGCTTCACGTACCCCCTGGAAATGTGTATGTAACTGGCGTACCCCTTGTATAGATAGATAAAACTATAGTTATAGTATAACAATGGGAATAAAATAAAACATATATGTCAGTGGTTCTCAACCTTTTATGCTTCACGTACCCCCTGGAAATGTGTATGTAACTGGCGTACCCCTTGTATAGATAGATAAAACTATAGTTATAGTATAACAATGGGAATAAAATAAAACATATATGTCAGTGGTTCTCAACCTTTTATGCTTCACGTACCCCCTGAAAATGTGTATGTAACTGGCGTACCCCTTGTATAGATAGATAAAACTATAGTTATAGTATAACAATGGGAATAAAATAAAACATGTATATCAGTGGTTCTCAACCTTTTATGTTTCACGTACCCCCTGGAAATGTGTATGTAACTGGCGTACCTCTTGTATAGATAGATAAAACTATAGTTATAATATAGCAATGGGAATAAAATAAAACAAATATATATATATCAGTGGTTCTCAACCTTTTATGCTTCACGTATCCCCTGGAAATGTGTATGTAACTGGCGTACCCCTTACATAGATAGATAAAACTATAGTTATAGTATAACAATGGAAATAAAATAAAACATATATGTCAGTGGTTCTCAAACTTTTATGCTTCACGTACCCTCTGGAAATGTGTATGTAACTGGCGTACCCCTTGTAATAGATAGATAAGACTATAGTTATAGTATAACAATGGGAATAAAATAAAACATGTATATCAGTGGTTCTCAACCTTTTATGCTTCACGTACCCCCTGGAAATGTGTATGTAACTTGCGTACCCCTTGTATAGATAGATAAAACTATAGTTATAGTATAACAATGGGATTAAAATAAAACATGTATATCAGTGGTTCTCAAACTTTTATGCTTCACGTACCCCCTTTAAATGTGTATGTAACTGGCATACCCCTTACATAGATAGATAAAACTATAGTTATAGTATAACAATGGGAATAAAATAAAACATATATGTCAGTGATTCTCAACCTTTTATGCTTCACGTACCCCTGGAAATGTTTATGTAACTGGCGTACCCCTTATATAGATAGATAAAACTATAGTTATAATGTAACAATGGGAATAAAATACAACATGTATATCAGTGGTTCTTAACCTTTTATGCTTCACGTACCCCCTGGAAATGTGTATGTAACTGGCGTACCCCTTGTATAGATAGATAAAACTATAGTTATAGTATAACAATGGGAATAAAATAAAACATATATGTCAGTGGTTCTCAACCTTTTATGCTTCACGTACCCCCTGGAAATGTGTATGTAACTGGCGTACCCCTTGTATAGATAGATAAAACTATAGTTATAGTATAACAATGGGAATAAAATAAAACATGTATATCAGTGGTTCTCAACCTTTTATGCTTCACGTACCCTGTGGAAATGTGTATGTAACTGGCGTACCCTTTGTATAGATAGATAAAACTATAGTTATAGTATAACAATGGGATTAAAATAAAACATGTATATCAGTGGTTCTCAACCTTTTATGCTTCACGTACCCCCTGGAAATGTGTATGTAACTGGCGTACCCTTTGTATAGATAGATAAAACTATAGTTATAGTATAACAATGGGATTAAAATAAAACATGTATATCAGTGGTTCTCAACCTTTTATGCTTCACGTACCCCCTGGAAATTTGTATGTAACTGGCGTACCCTTTGTATAGATAGATAAAACTATAGTTATAGTATAACAATGGGATTAAAATAAAACATGTATATCAGTGGTTCTCAACCTTTTATGCTTCACGTACCCCCTAGAAATGTGTATGTAACTGGCATACCCCTTACATAGATAGATAAAACTATAGTTATAGTATAACAATGGGAATAAAATAAAACATATATGTCAGTGGTTCTCAACCTTTTATGCTTCACGTACAGTCGGTCAAAAAAGTATCCGAACGCTATGGTTGTATACAAAGTTCGGAAAAAACAACTGGCAACG
Organism: Ryuthela nishihirai; assembly: GCA_038380435.1. NCBI lineage: Eukaryota > Metazoa > Arthropoda > Arachnida > Araneae > Heptathelidae > Ryuthela > Ryuthela nishihirai. The sequence continues at coordinate 42,630 of JAWZYU010000682.1, forward strand.
ATTTTTTTAGAAATTAATGATCTGGCAACCTTCGTGTGCCGTACACGAAGGTTGCCAGATCATTAATTTCTAAAAAAAATCGTTGCCAGATTTTTTTCTGAATTTTGTATGCAACCATAGCGTTCGGATACTGTTTTGAGCGACTGTACCCCCTGGAAATGTGTATGTAACTGGCGTATCCCTTGTATAGATAGATAAAACTATAGCTATAGTATAACAATGGGAATAAAATAAAACATATATGTCAGTGGTTCTCAACCTTTTATTCTTCACGTACCCCCTGGAAATGTGTATGTAACTGGCGTACCCCTTGTATAGATAGATAAAACTATAGTTATAGTATAACAATGGGAATAAAATAAAACATATATGTCAGTGGTTCTCAACCTTTTATGCTTCACGTACCCCCTGGAAATGTGTATGTAACTGGCGTACCCCTTGTATAGATAGATAAAACTATAGTTATAGTATAACAATGGGAATAAAATAAAACATATATGTCAGTGGTTCTCAACCTTTTATGCTTCACGTACCCCCTGGAAATGTGTATGTAACTGGCGTACCCCTTGTATAGATAGATAAAACTATAGTTATAGTATAACAATGGGAATAAAATAAAACATGTATATCAGTGGTTCTCAACCTTTTATGTTTCACGTACCCCCTGGAAATGTGTATGTAACTGGCGTACCTCTTGTATAGATAGATAAAACTATAGTTATAATATAGCAATGGGAATAAAATAAAACAAATATATATATATCAGTGGTTCTCAAACTTTTATGCTTCACGTACCCCCTGGAAATGTGTATGTAACTGGCGTACCCCTTATATAGATAGATAAAACTATAGTTATAATGTAACAATGGGAATAAAATACAACATGTATATCAGTGGTTCTTAACCTTTTATGCTTCACGTACCCCCTGGAAATGTGTATGTAACTGGCGTACCCCTTGTATAGATAGATAAAACTATAGTTATAGTATAACAATGGGAATAAAATAAAACATGTATATCAGTGGTTCTTAACCTTTTATGCTTCATTTACCCCCTGGAAATGTGTATGTAACTGGCGTAGCCCTTGTTTAGATAGATAAAATTATAGTTATAGTATAACAATGGGAATAGAATAAAACATGTATATCAGTGGTTCTTAACCTTTTATGCTTCACGTACCCCCTGGAAATGTGTATGTAACTGGCGTACCCCTTGTATAGATAGATAAAACTATAGTTATAGTATAACAATGGGAATAAAATAAAACATGTATATCAGTGGTTCTCAACCTTTTATGCTTCACGTACCCTCTGGAAATGTGTATGTAACTGGCGTACCCCTTGTAATAGATAGATAAATCTATAGTTATAGTATAACAATGGGATTAAAATAAATCATGTATATCAGTGGTTCTCAACCTTTTATGCTTCACGTACCCCCTGGAAATGTGTATGTAACTGGCGTACCCTTTATATAGATAGATAAAACTATAGTTATAGTGTAACAATGGGAATAAAATAAAACATGTATATCAGTGGTTCTTAACCTTTTATGCTTCACGTACCCCCTGGAAATGTGTATGTAACTGGCGTACCCCTTGTATAGATAGATAAAACTATAGTTATAGTATAACAATGGGAATAAAATAAAACATATATATCAGTGGTTCTCAACATTTTAAGCTTCACGTACCCGATGGAAATGTGTATGTAACTGGCGTACCCCTTGTAATAGATAGATAAAACTATAGTTATAGTATAACAATGGGATTAAAATAAATCATGTATATCAGTGGTTCTCAACCTTTTATGCTTCACGTACCCCCTGGAAATGTGTATGTAACCGGCGTACCCTTTGTATAGATAGATAAAACTATAGTTATAGTATAATAATGGGAATAAAATAAAACATGTATATCAGTGGTTCTCAACCTTTTATGCTTCACGTACCCTCTGGAAATGTGTATGTAACTGGCGTACCCCTTGTAATAGATAGATAAAACTATAGTTATAGTATAACAATGGGATTAAAATAAATCATGTATATCAGTGGTTCTCAACCTTTTATGCTTCACGTACCCCCTGGAAATGTGTATGTAACTTGCGTACCCTTTGTATAGATAGATAAAACTATAGTTATAGTGTAACAATGGGAATAAAATAAAACATGTATATCAGTGGTTCTTAACCTTTTATGCTTCACGTACCCCCTGGAAATGTGTATGTAACTGGCGTACCCCTTGTATAGATAGATAAAACTATAGTTATAGAATAACAATGGGAATAAAATAAAACATGTATATCAGTGGTTGTCAACCTTTTATGCTTCACGTACCCCCTGGAAATGTGTATGTAACTGGCGTACCCCTTGTATAGATAGATAAAACTATAGTTATAGAATAACAATGGGAATAAAATAAAACATGTATATCAGTGGTTCTCAACCTTTTATGGTTCACGTACCCCCTGGAAATGTGTATGTAACTGGCGTACCCCTTGTATAGATAGATAAAACTATAGTTATAGAATAACAATGGGAATAAAATAAAACATGTATATCAGTGGTTCTCAACCTTTTATGGTTCACGTACCCCCTGGAAATGTGTATGTAACTGGCGTACCCCTTGTATAGATAGATAAAACTATAGTTATAGAATAACAATGGGAATAAAATAAATCATGTATATCAGTGGTTCTCAACCTTTTATGTTTTACGTACCCCCTGGAAATGTGTATGTAACTGGCGTACCCCTTGTACAGATAGATAAAACTATAGTTATACTATAACAATGGTTATTTTTACTTTGTTACTAGATCTAGCGACTTTTGAGCACTCATTGTTTCCCCCCAAATTTTACCGCGTTTCCCACGTTGAGATCCCCTACTATAGAACAGTGTTTCTTTACCTTTTATACTTCACGTACCCACTGGAAATGTGTATGTAACTGGCGTTATTATCTTTGTAATATTATCGTTATTTTCTTTTTAAAAGAATTTTCATGTGATATTATTATCTTTTGAAAAGAATTTTCGTGTTATATTATCTTTGTAAAGGAATGTTCATGTGATATTATTATCTTTTGAAAAGAATTTTCGTGTTATATTATCTTTTTTAAAGGAATTTTCATGTGATATTATTATCTTTTGAAAAGAATTTTCGTGTTATATTATCTTTTTAAAGGAATTTTCATGTGATATTATTATCTTTTCAAAAGAATTTTCGTGTTATATTATCTTTTTAAAGGAATTTTCATGTGATATTAATATCTTTTGAAAAGAATTTTCGTGTTATATTATCTTTTTTAAAGGAATTTTCATGTGATATTATTATCTTTTGAAAAGAATTTTCGTGTTATATTATCATTTTAAAGGAATTTTCATGTGATATTATTTTCTTTTGAAAAAAATTTTCGTGTTATATTATCTTTTAAAGGAATTTTCATGTGATGTTATTATCTTTTGAAAAGAATTTACGTGTTATATTATCTTTTTAAAGGAATTTTCATGTGATATTATTATCTTTTGAAAAGAATTTTCGTGTTGTATTATCTTTTTTAAAGGAATTTTCATGTGATATTATTATCTTTTGAAAAGAATTTTCGTGTTATATTATCTTTTTTAAAGGAATTTTCATGTGATATTATTATCTTTCTAAAACAATTTTCATGTGATATTGTTGTCTTTTTAAAAGAATTTTCATGGGATATTATTGTCTTTTTTAAATAAATTTCATATGATATTATTGTCTTTTTTAAAATATCATGAGAAGCAGCCACCGAAATTTCAAAACTTTCATTATACAGAAGTTATTTGTAAAAGTCGTTAGTAATGTTGCTGTTTCTGTATTTAGTGATCTGTAATGATAAGAATTTAAATTACCTAAGTTTTAAAAATATCTTAATTTTAATATTTCATTAGTACCAATCCAAGTAAATGAGTTTTTCAATTATCACTATATTTTTTTCAATGAAAACACGGTAACCTTCACATTCCTCTACCAAAATTTCAAAATTTTAAAAATTCTAAATTTTGCTGTCTGGTCTTCGTAGCCCATGGCTGCTTGAGGATGATGATGTTGATGAGTTGGGTTGTTTTAGCTCTGAACGACACTTTTTTTCACACCATGGGATAAATGGCCAGGTCAGATGGACCCCGAAGGCTCAAAGAAGGTTGGGGGAGGGGACCCACTGGAACAGCTGTTGGGAGACAGATGGTAGCCTCCCGTCAAGGCCATCCAGCGTGTTCTTTAACGTGTGTTGGGTTGTTTTACCTCTGAGCGGCACTTTTTGCACACCATGGACTAAATGGCCAGGTCAGATGGACCCCGAAGTCTCAGAGAAGGTTGGGGGAGGAGACCCACTGGAACAGCTGTTGGGAGACAGATGGTAGCCTCCCGTCAAGGCCATCCAGCGTATTCTTTAACGTGTGTTAGGTTGTTTTTCCTCTGAGCGGCACTTTTTTCCACACCATGGGCTAAATGACCAGGTCACATGGACCATGAAGGCTCAGAGAAGGTTGGGGGAGGGGACCCACTGGAACAGCTGTTGGGAGACAGATGGTAGCCTCCCGTCATGGCCATCCAGCGTGTTCTTTAGCGTGCACAGGGTATGGCTCTCCCGCACACGGGGACACTGCTTAACGTCCCATCCGACGGACAGCGGCCTTTACAAGCCCATCGGTGTCCCCTGCTGACTGTGGGCAGGGCGGGGAAATACAAGTAAGCCTTCAGGGTCCTTGTGACCTGGCCATTTAGCCCATTCTGTGCAAAAAAAGTGCCGCTCAGAGGTAAAACAACCGAATCGAACTCTGATGACATGTTTGTTGCTCAGAGGAAAGAACTGCCGGCCTCATATGCAATGCCGTGAATCCAAATCCTTAAAAAATGAGCCGCAAGAGAAAGGCCTTTCATTGAAGCTCTTCCAAGACTTGATCTAATAATAAAAAAAAAAATACCCCCTCAAGCAGCTGCTTGCCACAGAGATAGGGGCGGGAGTGGCTCAGTCGGTAGTGCGCCAGGCTCGTAATCTGTATTTCCCAGGTCCGAGTCTCATCTGGGTCAGCGTTGAGATTTATCTCCGCAAAATTCCCCGCCCTGCCCACAGTCAGTAGGGGACACCTATGGGCTTTTAAAGGCCGCCGTCGGTCGGATGGGACGTTAAGCGTGGCCCCGTGTGCGGGAGAGACATACCCTGTGCACGTTAAAGAACACGCTGGATGGCCTCGACGGGAGGCTACCATCTGTCTCCCAACAGCTGTTCCAGTGGGTCCCCTCCCCCAACCTTCTCTGAGCCTTCATGGTCCATGTGACCTGGTCATTTAGCCCATGGTGTGGAAAAAAGTGCCGCTGAAAAAATCTGTCTCCCAACAGCTGTTCCAGTGGGTCCCCTCCCCCAACCTTCTCTGAGGCTTCGGGGTCCATGTGACCTGGCCATTTAGCCCATGGTGTGCAAAAAAGTGCCGCTCAGAGGTAAAACAACCCAAATTTCCACAGAGGTCTGACAGGAGCCTGTCAATTTATATGCCATAGTAGAAGGTCTGTGAGGATGGCAGGACCTAAGCAGAAAAACAACACGCACATCCATGCCTCATCCGGGGCTCGAACCCAGGTCCCTTAGATTAGTAGCCAAGCGCGCTAACCACCCGGCCAAGGGACGGCAAAAAAAAATGTTGAACGCTTCACGATTTTGCGTGTCATCCTTGAATAAATGGAAGTTGGCAAACTTTTAGAGAAATTAAACCGCTTAAATTTTAATGCATTCCTATGGCCGAGTGGTTAGCGCGCTTGGTCACTGATCTAAGGGACTTGGGTTCGAGCCCCGGGTAATTAGGGTTGGTTTACCTCTGAGCGGCACTTTTTTGCACACCATGGGCTAAATGACCAGGTCACATGGACCCCGAAGGCTCAGAGAAGGTTTGGGAAGGAGACCCACTGGAACAGCTGTTGGGAGACATATGGTAGCCTCCCGTCAAGGCCATCCAGTGTGTTCTTTAACGTGCACAGGGTATGTTTCTCCCGCACACGGGGCCACGGCTTAACGTCCCATCCGATGGACGGCGGTCTTTCCAAGCCCATCGGTGTCCTCTACTGACCGTGGGCAGGGCTGGGAATTTTGCGGAGATAAATCTCAACGCTCACCCAGCTGGGACTCGAACCTGGGAACTACAGATTACGAGCCTGGCGCGCTACCGACTGAGCCACCCCCGCCCCGCCTCGGATAATGCATGGATGTTTGTGTTGTCTTCTTGCTGAGGTCCTACAATCCTCACAGACCTGTTATGACGTATAAACTGACAGGCTTCTGTCAGACCTCTGTGACAAGCAGCTGCTTGAGGGGGGTATTTATTTTATTATTCTTTGTAATATATTTCTTTAAAAAATTTAAGATTTAGCTAAAAAATTTAAAATTTAGCTAAAAAATTTAAAGTTTAAAAAATTTATTTAATTAATATCCATTTTGTGTTGTCAATTACTTTCTTGAACGATAATATTTTTGTAGTTTCAAATATATGCTCGATTGAATAATATTAATGTAAAATTGAATCCGTATGCTCAGATCTAACCATATAAAATGTCCACTATTTACTATACATCCATATAAAATGTCCACTATTTACTATACATCCATATAAAATGTCCACTATTTACTATACATCCACATAAAATGTCCACTATTTACTATGCATCCATATAAAATGTCCACTATTTACTATACATCCATATAAAATGTCCACTATTTACTATACATCCATATAAAATGTCCACTATTTACTCTACATCCATATAAAATGTCCACTACTTACTATACATCCATATAAAATGTTCACTATTTACTATACATCAATATAAAATGTCAACTATTTACTATACATCCATATAAAATGTCCACTATTTACTATACATTTTAAACTCGCGTTCCGATTGTTAAAACTATAAAAAAAAAATTAATACCCCCTCAAGCAGCTGCTTGCCACAGAGGTCTGTCAGGAGCCTGTCAGTTTATACGCCATAATAGAAGGTCTGTGAGGATGGCAAGACCTCATCAGAAAAATGGCGGCGGGGGTGGCTCAGTCGGTAGCACGCCAGGCTCGTAATCTGAAGTTCCCAAGTTCGAGTCCCAGCTCGGTCAGTGTTGAGACTTATCTCCGCAAAACTCCCTGCCCACGGTCAGTAGGGGTCACCGATGGGCTTGGAAAGGGCGTCGTCTGTCGAATGAGACATTAAGCTGTGGCCCCGTGTGCGAAAATGCCATACCCTGTGCAAGTTAAAGATCACCATGGATGGCATTGATGGGAGGCGTCTTTGTGACCTGGCCATTTAGCCCATGGTGTGCAAAAAAGTTCCGCTCAGAGGTAAAACAACCCATCAGAAAAACGACACAAACAGCCATGCCTTATCCGGGGCTCGATCCCATATTCCTTAATTCAGGGGGGCGGGGTCGTCGGTGGCTCAGTCGGTAGCGCGCCAGGCTCGTAATCTGTAGTTCCCAGGTTCGAGTCCTAGCTGGGTCCGCGTTGAGATTTATCTCCGCAAAAATTCCCCGCCCTGCCCACAGTCAGTAGGGGACACCGATGGGCTTGGAAAGGCCGCCGTCCGTCGGATGGTACGTTAAGCCATGGCCCGTGTGCGGGAGAACCATACCCTGTGCACGTTAAAGAACATGCTGGATGGCCTTGACGGGAGGCTACCATCTGTCTCCCAACAGCTGTTCCAGTGGGTCCCCTCCCCCAACCTTCTCTGAGCCTTCGGGGTCCTTGTGACCTGGCCATTTAGCCCATGGTGTTCAAAAAAGTGCCGCTCAGAAGTAAAATAATCCAACATTAAAGAACATGCTGGATGGCCTTGACGGGAGGCTACCATCTGTCTCCCAACAGCTGTTCCAGTGGGTTCCCTCCCCCAACCTTCTCTGAGCCTTCGGGGTCCTTTGGGCCTGGCCATTTAGCCCAATGTGTGCAAAAAAGTGCCGCTCAGAGGTAAAACAATCCAATTCAACTCTGTTTCCGGCCTCGGTTCCAGTTGCAAGTCCTCTGCGAGAACATAATCAATATTTCCCAACCTGGTCATGTTACACTGATAGGTTCTTTCACGCAATTTTCAAACCAAAACGCTACGTCGGTTGCTAAAAAAACACTGCTGTGTTAGGACTAAAAATCACACACTTCCACAAACACAAAATATATAATAGAGGAGGCTGAAAATAAAGACAGCTTCCAGTTTTGTTAAAAGTCACCAGTTACCGAACAGCTAAAGCAAATATAGCAACACGGAGTGGGACAATATACAAAAAAAAAGCAAAAAAAAAACACTTTTAAATACAGGTGACAGAACAGTCAACTGAAATCTATGTGAACAAAAAAAAAATGTCCTATAGTTACTGACACAAAAGCACGACTAGACAAACACCTTCTTGAGTTCTTTTCGAGTTGGGCCCATCTCTATGGGTTTACATAACGCGTAACCGCGACCGTGGAATACAAACCAACAGACAATAGAACTCTGCGGTTTACATAACGCCTAACCGTGACCGTAGAGAAGAACCAATACAGACAATAACGAGCCAAGTCCGCCATTCGATGAATTGTTCCTACTAGAAAAGCCACTATAGGATGTCTCGATCACATCTAGCACTCTCTTAGACAACGACTTCCCTTTTATGTAATCTCCACCCCTACCCCCGCCCCCAGAAGCTAACAAACTATCCCCGAAAATTCACATTCATCGCCAAACCAACCCCCATCGGCAAACTTGCACTATCTCTTACATTCTATGCAGAAAAAAAAAGTACTCAACGAATCACGTTCGTGGGACTGTCACGTTTGTTCTTTCCGTGCTGCTCCAGTGCGCATGCGCAGCTTGAAACAACGTCCCAAGAAACTTCAGAAGTGCTGGAGTTGATTGTAAGAGCCTCTCAATAGCGGAAGGAACCTGAGCTTTAAGACAATTTTTTTCTCTCTGAGTAAAACGTAGATTTTGGGGGCGGAATCAAGACTTAGGTGGGGTGTATGTTGTTCACAACACTGTCGCAGACGCCCCTCAGTTCTGTGGCAAAAGGTGCAGACAATTTTGACAGGATAAAGCTCCCATTGTTCGGCCCTTATCTCTTGATGACAGAGTCTGAGCTTACCTCCCACTTGGGTTCTCGACCTCCTTGTGGGTTCTTCTTTTATAACGCTACACATCCCCCTATGGTGAACTTTAACCTTTCTATGCATGGTTTGCGAATTATTGTGCCAAACCGTCGGAGCATTTTACAGAAGCGTTTTTTATTCTATTATTCGTTTTTCCTTTTTTATTCTTTTTCTCTATTCAAGCATTTTATCTGATATTTGTTCGTTTAATAGGGAGGTGGGGGGGGGGGGTGACATGCTTTCGACGTCGGCTCTGGTGGGCATTTTGCAATTTTATAGGAACTTGTAAAGAAATGGTACGTATTTTTTTTTTAATCCATGGAATTAGTTTTGGAATTAGTTTCTTTCTCAAATGATTCGTATTTGGGTTGGGTTGTTGGTTTGTTTCACCTCTGAGCGGCACTTTTTTGCACACAATGGTCAAAATGGCCAGGTCACATGGACCCCGAAGATTCAGAGAAGGTTGGGGGATGGGACCCACTGGAACAGCTGTTGCGAGACAGATGGTAGCCTCCCGTCAAGGCCATCCAGCGTGTTCTTTAACATTGGGTTGTTTTACCTCTGAGCAGCACTTTTTGCACACCATGGGCTAAATGGCCAGGTCACATGGACCCCGAAGATTCAGAGAAGGTTGGGGGATGGGACCCACTGGAACAGCTGTTGGAAGACAGATGGTAGCCTCCCGTCAAGGCCATTTAGCGTGTTCTTTAACATTGGGTTGTTTTACCTCTGAGCAGCACTTTTTGCACACCATGGGCTAAATGGCCAGATCACATGGACCCCAAAGGCTCAAAGAAGGTTGCGTGAGGAGACCCACTGGAACAGCTGTTGGGAGACAGATGGTAGCCTCCCGTGAAGGCCATCCAACGTGTTCTTTAACGTAGGATTATTTTACCTCCGAGTGGCACTTTTTTGCACACTATAGGCTAAATGGCCAGGTCACAAGGACCCCAGTGGCTCAGAGTAAGTTGAGGGAGAGAACCCACTGGAACAGCTGTTGGGAGACAGATGGTAGTCTCCCGTCAAGGCCATCCAGCGTGTTCTTTAACATTGGGTTGTTTTACCTCCGAGTGGCACTTTTTTGCACACCATGGGCTAAATGGCCAGGTCACATGGACCCCGAAGGCTCAGAGAAGGTTGGGTGAGGGGACCCACTGGAACAGCTGTTGGGAGACAGATGGTAGTCTCCCGTCAAGGCCATCCAGCGTGTTCTTTAACATTGGGTTGTTTTACCTCTGAGCGGCACTTTTTTGCACACCATGGGCTAAATGGCCAGGTCACATGGACCCCAAAGGCTCAAAGAAGGTTGCGTGAGGGGACTCACTGGAACATCTGTTGGGATACAGATAGTAGCCTCCCGTCAAGGCAATCCAGCGTGTTCTTTAACGTGCACAGGGTATGGCTCTCCCTCACACGGGGCCACGGCTTAACGTCCCATCCGACGGACGGCGACCTTTCCAAGCCCATCGGTGTCCCCTACTGACCGTGGGCAGGGCGGGGAATTTTGTGGAGATAAATCTCAACGCTGACTCGTATTTGAAACTGGATTGGTTGTTACAGATTTTATAAACGAAACTTTGAACAAAATATTCAAGCCATAAACTTTAATCAAACACTAATTATAATTCAAATAAAATTTATGACTAATGGTAATTATTAACTTCTAAAAGTTAATAAATAGTTTAAAATTATTTAACATCAATAAAATCAAATAAACAACTTATTGTGCTTTATATATTCTTAATGCCTTCCCATGGCCGAGTGGTTAAGGGACCTGGGTTCGAGTCCCGGGTAAGGCATGGATGTTCGTGTTGTCTGTCTGCTGAGGTCCTGCCATCCTCACTGACTTTCTACTATGGCATATAAACTGACAGTCTCCTGTCAGACCTCTGTGGCAAGCAGCTGCTTGAGGGGGTATTTATTATTTACTCACGTTTTATAATAGTGAAACTTGGATATTTTGTAAAGATTTGGGTTGGGTTACCTCTGAGTGGCACTTTTTTGCACACCATGGGCTAAATGGCCAGGTCACATGGACCCCGAAGGCTCAGAAAAGGTTGGGGAGGGGACCCACTGGAACAGCTATTGGGAGACAGATGGTAGCCTCCCGTCAAAGCCATCCAGCATGTTCTTTAACGTGCACAGGGTATAGCTCTCCCGTACACGGGGCCACGGCTGAACGTCCCATCCGATGGACGGCGGCATTTCCACGCCCATCGGTGTCCCCTACTGACCGTGAGCAGGGCGGAGAATTTTGCGGAGATAAATCTCAACGCTGACCCAGCTGGGACTCGAATCTGGGAACTACAGATTACGAGCCTGGCGCGCTACCGACTAAGCCACCCCCGCCCCTTTTATAGTAGTGAAACTTGGATACTTTGTAAAGAAGATAACAGGAAATTTGATGCTTTTGATTCTAGATGCTTACGCAGTATCTTGGGTATTAGGTGGTTTAACTTTGTAACTAATGATGAGGTTAGGCAAAGGAGTTCGCAACCTCCTTTAAGCAGCATATTTTGCAGAGAGAGACTCCGTTGGTTTGGCCATGTTGCCCATATGGATAATTATAAATTGGCGAATAGGGTTATGAACAGTGTGCCTAAAGGCCTCAGAAAGAGGGGGAGACCTAGGATGCGGTGGGAAGACAATGTCAAACAGGACCTTGTTAAAATAGGTGTGCAGTGGCCAGATGCAACAGATGTAGCTCAGGACAGATATGCTTGGAGAATTAAATTGCACGGACTGGTCGGACCTCAGTAGTCCTAGTATGCTGAATATGAAAGACTTTAACCGAACATTTTTTTATTAACGGAGCTCTGAATTTATTGCAACTTTCGGTATTTATTTGTGTTTTTTTGCAATTAACGGTCATTTTATTAGGCAGAGTCGCTATTTATGATCATTAAAAAATAAAATAAAAAAAAAAAAAATAATAATAATAATAATAATAATAAACAAAACTTATATATGAAGTTTCCACGTTCAGAATCAGGTACTATTTACAAAATGCAATTACGTAATAAAATAATATATTTACACCGATGAGTTTGGAAAGCCGGCCGTCCGTTGGATGGGACGTTAAGCCGTGTCTCCGTGTGCGGTAGAGTCATACCCTGGTGCACGTTAAAGTACACGTTGGATGGGTTGGGTTCTTTTACCTCTGAGCTTCACTTTTTTGCACACCATGGGCTAAATGGCCATGTCACGTGGACCCCGAAGGCTCAGAGAAGGTTGGGACCCACTGGAACAGCTGTTGGGAGACAGATGGTAGCCTCCCGTCAAGACCGTCCAGCGTGTTCTTTAATGTGCACAGGGTATGGCTCTCCCGCACAAGGGGCCACGGCAGACCTCTGTGGCAAGCAGCTGCTTGAGGGGGTATTTATTTTATTTTAAATCTCAACGCTGACCCAGCTGGGACTCGAACCTGGGAACTACAGATTACGATCCTGTCGCGCTACCGACTGAGCCACCCCCGCCCCACACGTTGGATGGACTTGACGGGAGGCTATCATCTGTCTCCCAACAGCTGTTCAAGTGGATCCCCTCCCCCAACCTTCTCTGAGCTTTCAGGGTCCATGTGACCTGGTTATTTAGCCCATGGTGGGCAAAAAAAGTGCAGATCAGATGTAAAACAACGCAACCCTAATCCTTGACGCTATACTACTAATATTTCATAATGGGTATTATATCTACATACATTGAAAAAAAAAAAACTGTGTAAATCGAAACTTGTTGCAATTTTTTGATGGTGTAAACTGAGTACAGGGTAAATAGGTTGGGTTGTTGGGGTGTTTTACCTCTGAGCGGCACTTTTTTGCACACCACGGGCTAGATGGCCAGGTCACATGGACTCCGAAGGCTTAGAGAAGGTTGGGGGAGGAAACCCACTGGAACAGCTGTTGGGAGACAGATGGTAGCCTCCCGTCAAGGCCATCCAGCGTGTTCTTTAACGTACACAAGGTATGGCTCTCCCACACACGGGGCCACGCTTAAAGTTCCATCCGACGGACGGCGGCCTTTCCAAGCCCATCGGTGTCCCCTACTTGACCTGGGCAGGGCGGGGAATTTTGCGGAGATAAATCTCAACGCTGGCCCAGCTGGGACTCGAACCTGGGAACTACAGATTACGAGCCTGGCGCGCTACCGACTGAGCCAACCCCGCCCCAAGCCGGGAGGGACAAAACATTCTCTATTTTTCAAAAAGAAAAGAAAACGTAAAATTTTTATTTTTAATTGTCAAAAAAAAACAACATTTACAGATAACCACCGGTAAAATTTTATTTCAAGTTTAAATATATATTAAGCAAATTTCTACCAAAAGCATAGCTGTAAGTTTATGTCTTAAGCAACATGTAATTAATCAACTTATATCCTTTACAACATGATCCCATCTGACTTTGTGCTAAATAAAACATATCGAGTCAAGTGACTTGAAAGGGACGCCCTGCGCAAGCTGCTAAAAGCCGGGAGGGACAAAACATTCCCATCGTTTAGAGTTGATGACATAAACTGTACATTCTCTATTTACACTCTGCCACGAGCATTCCGGGCGAGTTTGGGGCGGCAGATTTAATTAAATTTGACCGATGTGAAGTTATAAACTATCCACCAAGCGAATAAAATCTACTTCATTAGTACCGGTTCTCTGTAAAGAAGTGGATATCAAAGGCAATTTTCACTCAGAGGAGAGAGAATGGGGGGGGGGAAGGGAAGGAGAAGGGCCTCCTCCTTTTCTCACTCTATTGGGAGGGGGGAGGGACGGACACAAGCTTGTACAAAATTATTGGTTGGATCATTACCGGTTTGCGTCCGTAGCATAAGCTTATAGCATAGATCTTAGTGCAGAGCGTGTTTGGAATGTGTCACTGAGCTTTCGCGAGGGTAGGTCACGTGACGTGGAGGGAGGGGGGAGAGATGGGGGACGGATTGGTCTCTCTTTCGATGGTGTTGCCCCGTCTTTTGCTAAACAGTTGAGTAGATGGTTGGTACCAGGCGACATTTTTCCTGCATTCGTGTGTTCGGCGCCTTGCTGTCAGCGTCCGCTGCAGTTGCCAAAAGGTCGCTGGATTCTTTAATGGATAGCCTTTTGTGATAAAGTAGACATGGAGGAATAGTTGATGTTTTATTGGTGTTTTTTTTTCCTCAGCGAACTGATCTAATGCGTCTTTCGAAGCACGAACACAGTTTTTAATGCGGTTTTTTTTTTCTCTAATGGAGGATGATATAACGCAGGCGATATCTTCTTCGAAATTAGTGTTTGCTGAGAGAAAATGGGTGCTGATGATGAAAGACTTTGACCAAACATTTTTTTTTTATTAATGGATCTCTGAATTTATTGCAACATTCGGTATTCATTTGTGTGTATATGCAATTAACGGTCATTTTGTTACGTTCGGTTGTTTTACCTCTGAGCGGCACTTTTTTGCACACCATAGGCTAAATGGCCAGGTCACAAGGATCCCGAAGGCTCAGAGAAGGTTGGGGTAGGGGACCCACTGGAACAGCTGCTAGGAGACAGATGATATCCTTCGGTCAAGGGCATCCAACGTGTTCTTTAACGTGCACAGGGTATGACTCTCCCGCACACGGGGCCACGGTTTAACGTCCATTCCGACGGACCTTTCCAAGCACATCGGTGTCCCCTACTGACCATGGACAGGAAGTTTTGCGGAGATAAGTCTCAACGCTGAATCAGCTGGGACTCGAAACTGGGAATTGCAGATTACGAGCCTGGCGCGCTACCCACTGAGCCACCCCCGCCCATTTTATTAGATATAGTTGCATTTTGTAAATAGTACCTGATACTGAACGTGGAAACTTCTTATATAAATTTTGTTTAATATTATTATTTTTTAATGATCATAAATAGCGACTAAGCCTAATAAAATGACCGTTAATTGCAAAAAAAAAAACACAAATAAATACCGAAAGTTGCAATAAATTCAGAGCTCCATTAATAAAAAAATGTTCGGTTAAAGTCTTTCATATTCAACATACTAGGACTACAGAGGTTCGACCAGTCCGTGCAATTTAATTCTCCAAGCATATCTGTCCTGAGCTACATCTGCTGCATCTGGCCACTGCATACCAATTCTAACAAGGTCCTGTTTGACATTGTCTTCCCACCGCATCCTAGGTCTCCCCTTCTTTCTGAGGCCTTTAGGCACATTGTTCATAACCCTATTCGCCAATCTATAATTATTCATAGGGGCAACATGGCCAAACCAACGGAGTCTCTCTCTGTACAATATGCTGCTTAAAGGAGGTTGCAAACTCCTTTGCCTAACCTTATCATTAGTTACAAATTTGAACCAACTAATGCCGAAGATGCTGCCTAAGCATCTGGAATCAAAAGCATCTAGTTTCCTGTTATCATGGGGGGGGGGGAGGAGTGGCTCAGTCGGTAGCGCGCCAGGCTCGTAATCTGTAGTTCCCAGGTTCGAGTCCCAGCTGTATCAGCGTTGAGATTTATCACCGTAAAATTTACCGCCCTGCCCACGGTCAGTTGGACACCGATGGACACCGATTCTAAACCTGTTCACGTTAAAGAACACGCTGTATGGCCTTGACGTGAGGCTACCATTTGTCTCCCAACAGCTGTTCCAGTGGGTCCCCTCCCCCAACCTTCTCTGAGCCTTCGGGGTCCATGTGGCCTAGCCATTTAGACCATTCTGTGCAAAAAAAGTGCCATTCAGAGGTAAAACAACCCATGGCAAAGAACACGCTGGATGGCATTGACGGGAGGCTACCATTTGTCTCCCAACAGCTGTTACAGTGGGTCCCCTCCCCCAACCTCCTCTGAGCCTTCGGAGTCCATGTGACCTGGCCATTTAGACCATTCTGTGAGGGGCGGGGGTGGCTCAGTCGGTAGCGCGTCAGGCTCGTAATCTGTAGTTCAAAGGTTCGAGTCCCAGCTGGGTCAACGTTGAGATTTATCTCCGCAAAATTTCCCGCCCTGCCCACGGTCAGTAGGGGACACCGATGGGCTTGGAAAGGTCGCCGTCCGTCGGATGGACGTTAAGACGTGGCCCCGTGTGCGGGAGAACCATACCCTGTGCACGTTAAAGAACACGCTGGATGGCCTTGACGGGAGACTACTATCTATCTCCCAACAGCTGTTCCAGTGGGTCCCCTCCCCCAACCTTCTCTGAGACTTCGGGGTCCACGTGACTTGGCCATTTAGCCCATGGTGTGCAAAAAAGTGCCATTCAGAGATAAAACAACCCAATGTTAAAGAACACGCTGGATGGCCTTGACGGGAGGCTACCATTTGTCTCCCAACAGCTGTTCCAATGGGTCCCCTCCCCCAACCTTCTCTGAGCCTTCGGGGTCCATTTAGACCATTGTGTGCAAAAAAGTGCCGTTCAGAGGTAAACCAAAACACCTGATATTTTATTGTTATAATATAAATAAATTAAAAAAAAAATACAAATGTAAAAAAATACAAAAATAACATTATTGAGTTAGCATTTATA
The DNA here is from genome assembly GCA_038380435.1 of Ryuthela nishihirai. Classification (NCBI taxonomy): domain Eukaryota; kingdom Metazoa; phylum Arthropoda; class Arachnida; order Araneae; family Heptathelidae; genus Ryuthela; species Ryuthela nishihirai. Next base: position 59,230 of record JAWZYU010000682.1, read on the forward strand.
AAAAAAAAAATGACACCTTACAGAATTCCCTATCAATAATGAAACCTATAACATTTTTTACATGATTATTTTTTAAGCTCATAGCAAAAAATTATTGTTCACCGATGTCTGATGGTCCCCACACTGTTTGAGTGTTAGGAAACGTGTTCCCAGCTACAGAAAATATTAATCATATCTATAACTTTCTGAAGGATCTGTTCTTGACAACCAACCAACGAGTGGTGGGTGTTACTCTAGCTTGCCCACGATGCAGCAGGTGACCTTTGACCCGGCCATGACTGCATTTGACGGGGTTGTTTCTTTCGGTAGTCGTTTCCAGCACTTGTCTCTATCTAACTCGACGCTTTTGTCTTGTCGCTATTTTTTTGTGGACTGTTGTTGTTTTTTTTTATCGTTGCTGTCGCCCGGCCGAGACTACACAAGATGTGACGGTAGTACAAAGAATCGTTAAGTGGAGAACATTGAGGGTTTCTTTTGGAATGGGGGAGGTGTTCGCTGAGGTAGCAGCTGACACTGAAGTCGTGTTCGCGCCTGTTGTGATGAGATAGACAGTCACTTCGAATTTTTATATAGCTTTTTATTATGCAGTGTCTTGACGGCGAAGGAGACACAAAATATGGTTTTTTTTTCTTAAAAGGGAAAGTCTGTTGCCGTTTTCTTTGTTGTAGATTTAAATGATTCGAGAATTAAATAAAAATGAGGGAGAGGACGTGGCTCAGTCGGTAGCGCGCCAGGCTCGTGATCTGCAGTTCCCAGGTTCGAGTCCCAGCTGGGTCAGCGTAGAGATTTATTTCCGAAAAATTCCCTGCCTTGCCCACGGTCAGTAGGGGACACCGATGGGTTTGGAAAGGCCGCCGTCCGTAGGATGGGACGTTAAGCCGTGGTTCCGTGTGAGAGAGAGTCATATTTTATGCACGTTGAAGAACACGCTGAATGGCCTTGACGGGAGGCTACCACCTGTCTCCCAAAAGCCATTACAGTAGGTCCCTTCCCCCAACCTTCTCTGAGCCTTCGGGGTCCTTGTGACCTGGCCATTTAGCCATGGTGTGCAAAAAACTGCCGCTCAGAGGTAAAACAACCCAATGTTACAGAACACGCTGGATGGCCTTGACGGGAGGCTACCATCTGTCTCCCAAAAGCAATTCCAGTAGGTCCCCTCCCCCAACCTTCTCTGAGCCTTCGGGGTCCTTGTGACCTGGCCATTTAGCCCATGGTGTGCAAAAAAGTGCCTCTCAGAGGTAAAACAACCCAATGTTACAGAACACGCTGGATGGCCTTGACGGGAGGCTACCATCTGTCTCCCAAAAGCAATTCCAGTAGGTCCCCTACCCCAACCTTCTCTGAGCCTTCGGGGTCCTTGTGACCTTGCCATTTAGCCCATGGTGTGCAAAAAAGTGCCGCTCAGAGGTAAAACATCCCAATGTTACAGAACACGCTGCATGGCCTTGACGGGAGGCTACCATCTGTCTCCCAACAGCCATTTCAGTAGGTCCCCTACCCCAACCTTCTCTGAGCCTTCGGGGTCCTTGTGACCTTGCCATTTAGCCCATGGTGTGCAAAAAAGTGCCGCTCAGAGGTAAAACATCCCAATGTTACAGAACACGCTGGATGGCCTTGACGGGAGGCTACCATCTGTCTCCCAACAGCCATTCCAGTAGTCCCCTACCCCAACCTTCTCTGAGCCTTCGGGGTCCTTGTGACCTGGTCATTTAGCCCATGGTGTGCAAAATAAAAAAGTGCCGGTCACAGGTAAAACAAACCAACCAACACCCCTCTCCCTCCCAAGAAAAATAATATTAATGAAAAAAGAAATAAACATATATGCAAGGTAATTTTCTTTTGGGCATTGCACCAAGTCCCAATGAGATGAATCTGTGTATATTAAACCATGTGGTTCTAGCTTACGGTTTAGGAGTTCTTAAGCAGAGAAACGCCTTTAAGTTATATAACAGATTATGTTTCGCTCGTTATTCCTTATAATAAAATACGATCTGTGACATATTGAGAGAAGGAAGACCGGATCATCAATAAAAAAATCTTTGCCGGACATTTTTTCTGAATTCTGTAATCAACCATAGTGTTCGGATACTTTTTTGAGCGCCTATACACGAAGGTTACCAGATCACTGATTTCTAAAAAAAATCGTTGCAGATATTTTTTCTGAATTCTGTAATCAACCATAGTGTTTGGATATTTTTTTTTGAGACGTAGGTTGCCAGATCACTAATTTCTAAAAACATCGTTGCCAGACATTTTTTCTGAATTCTGTAATCAACCATAGTGTTCGGATACTTTTTTGAGCGACTGTACACGAAGGTTGCCAGATCACTAATTTAAAAAAAAAAATCGTTACAGATATTTTTTCTGAATTCTGTAATCAACCATGGTGTTCGGACACTTTTTTGAGCGACTGTACACGAAGGTTGCCAGATCACTAATTAAAAAAAAAAATCGTTGCAGATATTTTTTCTGAATTCTGTAATCAACCATAGTGTTTGGATATTTTTTTTTGAGACGTAGGTTGCCAGATCACTAATTTCTAAAAACATCGTTGCCAGACATTTTTTCTGAATTCTGTATTCAACCATAGTGTTCGGATACTTTTTTGAGCGACTGTACACGAAGGTTGCCAGATCACTAATTTAAAAAAAAAATCGTTACAGATATTTTTTCTGAATTCTGTAATCAACCATGGTGTTCGGATATTTTTTGAGGGACTGTACACGAAGGTTGCCAGATCACTAATTTCTAAAAAAAACGTTGCCAGATTTTTTCTTCTGAATTCTGTAATCAACCATAGTGTTCGGATACTTTTTTGAGCGACTGTACACGAAGGTTACCAGATCACTAATTTCTAAAAAACATTGCCAGATATTTTTTCTGAATTCTGTAATCAACCATGGTGTTCGGATATTTTTTTGAGCGACTGTACACGAAGGTTGCCAGATCACTAATTTCTAAAAAAATCGTTGCCAGACATTTTTCTCAATTCTGTAATCAACGATAGTGTTCGGATACTTATTTGAGCGACTGTACACGAAGGTTGCCAGATCACTAATTTCTAAAAAACGTTGCCAGATATTTTTTCTGAATTCTGCAATCAACCATAGTGTTCGGATACTTTTTTGAGCGACTGTACACGAAGGTTGCCAGATCACTAATTTCTAAAAAAATCGTTACCAGATATTTTTTCTGAATTCTGTAATCACCCATGGTGTTCGGATATTTTTTTGAGCGACTGTACACGAAGGTTGCCAGATCACTAATTTAAAAAAAAATCGTTGCAGATATTTTTTCTGAATTCTGTAATCAACCATAATAGTGTTCGGACACTTTTTTGAGTGACTGTACACGAAGGTTGCCAGATCACTAATTAAAAAAAAACCGTTGCAGTTATTTTTTCTGAATTCTGTAATCAACGATAGTGTTCGGATACTTTTTTTTGAGTGACTGTACACGAAGGTTGCCAGATCACTAATTTAAAAAAAAAATCGTTACAGATATTTTTTCTGAATTCTGTAATCAACCATGGTGTTCGGATATTTTTTGAGGGACTGTACACGAAGGTTGCCAGATCACTAATTTCTAAAAAAAACGTTGCCAGATTTTTTCTTCTGAATTCTGTAATCAACCATAGTGTTCGGATACTTTTTTGAGCGACTGTACACGAAGGTTACCAGATCACTAATTTCTAAAAAACATTGCCAGATATTTTTTCTGAATTCTGTAATCAACCATGGTGTTCGGATATTTTTTTGAGCGACTGTACACGAAGGTTGCCAGATCACTAATTTCTAAAAAAATCGTTGCCAGACATTTTTCTCAATTCTGTAATCAACGATAGTGTTCGGATACTTATTTGAGCGACTGTACACGAAGGTTGCCAGATCACTAATTTCTAAAAAACGTTGCCAGATATTTTTTCTGAATTCTGCAATCAACCATAGTGTTCGGACACTTTTTTGAGCGACTGTACACGAAGGTTGCCAGATCACTAATTTCTAAAAAAATCGTTACCAGATATTTTTTCTGAATTCTGTAATCACCCATGGTGTTCGGATATTTTTTTGAGCGACTGTACACGAAGGTTGCCAGATCACTAATTTAAAAAAAAATCGTTGCAGATATTTTTTCTGAATTCTGTAATCAACCATAATAGTGTTCGGACACTTTTTTGAGTGACTGTACACGAAGGTTGCCAGATCACTAATTAAAAAAAAACCGTTGCAGTTATTTTTTCTGAATTCTGTAATCAACGATAGTGTTCGGATACTTTTTTTTGAGCGACTGTACACGAAGGTTGCCAGATCACTAATTTAAAAAAAAAATCGTTACAGATATTTTTTCTGAATTCTGTAATCAACCATGGTGTTCGGATATTTTTTGAGGGACTGTACACGAAGGTTGCCAGATCACTAATTTCTAAAAAAAACGTTGCCAGATTTTTTTTCTGAATTCTGTAATCAACCATAGTGTTCGGATACTTTTTTGAGCGACTGTACACGAAGGTTACCAGATCACTAATTTCTAAAAAACATTGCCAGATATTTTTTCTGAATTCTGTAATCAACCATGGTGTTCGGATATTTTTTTGAGCGATTGTACACGAAGGTTGCCAGATCACTAATTTCTAAAAAAATCGTTGCCAGACATTTTTCTCAATTCTGTAATCAACGATAGTGTTCGGATAATTTGAGCGACTGTACACGAAGGTTGCCAGATCACTAATTAAAAAAAAACCGTTGCAGTTATTTTTTCTGAATTCTGTAATCAACGATAGTGTTCGGATACTTTTTTTTGAGTGACTGTACACGAAGGTTGCCAGATCACTAATTTAAAAAAAAAATCGTTACAGATATTTTTTCTGAATTCTGTAATCAACCATGGTGTTCGGATATTTTTTGAGGGACTGTACACGAAGGTTGCCAGATCACTAATTTCTAAAAAAAACGTTGCCAGATTTTTTTTCTGAATTCTGTAATCAACCATAGTGTTCGGATACTTTTTTGAGCGACTGTACGCGAAAGTTACCAGATCACTAATTCCTAAAAAACATTGCCAGATATTTTTTCTGAATTCTGTAATCAACCATGGTGTTCGGATATTTTTTTGAGCGATTGTACACGAAGGTTGCCAGATCACTAATTTCTAAAAAAATCGTTGCCAGACATTTTTCTCAATTCTGTAATCAACGATAGTGTTCGGATAATTTGAGCGACTGTACACGAAGGTTGCCAGATCACTAATTTCTAAAAAACGTTGCCAGATATTTTTTCTGAATTCTGTAATCAATCATAGTGTTCGGATACTTATTTGAGCGACTGTACACGAAGGTTGCCAGATCACTAATTTCTAAAAAACGTTGCCAGATATTTTTTCTGAATTCTGTAATCAATCATAGTGTTCGGATACTTATTTGAGCGACTGTACACGAAGGTTGCCAGATCACTAATTTCTAAAAAACGTTGCCAGATATTTTTTCTGAATTCTGTAATCAACCATAGTGTTCTCGTATTTTTTGAATGACTGTACACGAAGGTTACCAGATCACTAATTTCTAAAAAAAACGTTGCCAGATATTTTTTCTGAATTCTGTAATCACCCATGGTGTTCGGATATTTTTTTTGAGCGACTGTACACGAAGGTTGCCAGATCACTAATTTAAAAAAAAATCGTTGCAGATATTTTTTCTGAATTCTGTAATCAACCATAGTGTTCGGACACTTTTTTGAGTGACTGTACACGAAGGTTGCCAGATCACTAATTAAAAAAAAAACCGTTGCAGTTATTTTTTCTGAATTCTGTAATCAACGATAGTGTTCGGATACTTTTTTTTTTGAGTGACTGTACACGAAGGTTGCCAGATCACTAATTTAAAAAACAATCGTTGCAGATATTTTTTCTGAATTCTATAATCAACCATAATGTTCGGATACTTTTTTGAGCGACTGTACACGAAGGTTGCCAGATCACTAATTTCTAAAATAATCGTTGCCAGACATTTTTTCTGAATTCTGTAACCAACCATAGTGTTTGGACATTTTTTTGAGCGACTGTATTGTGCTCTGAATGCGATTATTTTTTTTGAGATATTTTTTTAGATAATATGAAACTGTTTCCATTTTCCTCTCTAGCATAATAAAATATTTTGTTTGACAATAAATACAGCAAACGCAAAAATGTTTTTAATTACAATTTTGTTCTTTAGTTATTTAAATAAAAGATTTGAGAAAAATCTAAAACGATTATTTTATACAGAAATAGACTTTTCGGGAATTTTCGAAAATATCAGAAATCTTATATTAGAAATTATTATTATTATTAGAAATATATATTAGAACCCTAATATTAATCAATTGTGCATATAACTTTTTTAAAACAATCATTGCTTTGAAAGTGATCAATCAGAACAACATTTAATTATACTTATTAAAAGTGCAGCATAACATATAACGTAGCAAATAGAGTGGTTGGGCCGTTTCACCTCTGAGCGGCACTTTTTTGCACACCATGGGTTAAATGGCCAGGTCACAAGGACCCGAAGGCTCAGAAAAGGTTGGGGGAGGGGACCCACTGGACCATCTGTTGGGAGACAGATGGTAGCCTCCCGTCAAGGCCATTCAGCGTGTTCTTTATCGTTAGGTTGTTTTACCTCTGAGCGGCACTTTTTTGCAGGTCACAAGGACCCGAAGGCTCAGAAAAGGTTGGGGGAGGGGACCCACTGGAACAGCTGTTGGGAGACAGATGGTAGCCTCCCGTCAAGGCCATCCAGCGTGTTCTTTAACGTTGGGTTGCTTTACCTCTAAGCGACACTTTTTTGCACACCGTGGGCTAAATGGCCAGGTTACATGGACACCGAAGGCTCAGAAAAGTTTGGGGGAGGGGACCCACTGGAACAGCTGTTGGGAGACAGATGGTAGCCTCCCATCAAGGCCATTCAGCGTGTTCTTTAACGTTGGGTTGTTTTACCTCTAAGCGACACTTTTTTGCACACCGTGGGCTAAATGGCCAGGTTACATGGACCCCGAAGGCTCAGAGGAAGTTGGGGTACGGGACCCACTGGAACAGCTGTTGGGAGACAGATGGTAGCCTCCCGTCAAGGCCATCCAGCGTGTTCTTTAACGTGCACAGGGTATGGCTCTCCCGCACACGGGGCCACGGCTTAACGTCCCATCCGACGGACGGCGGCCTTTCCAAGCCCATCGGTGTCCCTTACTGACCGTAGGCAGGGCGGGGAATTTTCCGGAGATAAATCTCAACGCTTACCCAGCTGAAACTCGAACCTGGGAACTGCAGATTACGAGTCTGGCGCGTTTACCGACTGAGACTCTCCCGCCCCACAAATAAAGTGAATTAAACTATTTTACCACGAGGGAGCGCTATCATCCAAACAAAGGTTTAATGACAGTTTGCAAAAATTACGATAGTCGAAAAAGTTTTTCAAAGATTTATTTGCCACTAAAAATTCACAAACATCTTTATGTCAAACGGGCACTATTGCAATTTTAACTTTATAAAAAAGAGTTGGCATTAATCAAATATGGACCTTTCATATTACTTTTTCAAATATAGTTTTCTTTATCACTAGTCAATTCGATCAATTAAACTTAAAATTAAGTTCCGGCTAAAAAATAAACATATTACTTATAAAAAAGCATTAAGTGCGTCCAGTAATTGTGTCCCTAGAGGTCGTTAACTGTCAAACAAGCAAAAGTTTTAAAGAATGTTGCCAGAAACCAAACTTTCGAAATTCCAACATTTCTTCTGCTTCCAGAACTTCGAAAAACATGCTATTTCTGATTTTCCGGTTCAAGAAAAAAAGGGAAGGCAGAAAAACATGAAACGTAGGAGCCAAGCAAAGAAAAAAAAAATGTGAGAAAAGAAAAATACGGAATTGAGGAGAGGATTATAAAAGTGAGAGAAAAGACCAGCAGGCACAGGGTCGAAAAATGGAAATACACACACACAGACATACATATCTTCTTTCGAAGCCATTAACAGTTCGAATTGAGAGAGTATGTCTTTGTACAGTCAACACACCTTTTCACACCGTAGGGCGATTTCTCAGAACAAGAGTTGCCAAGCCAGAGTACATCACCGGACTCATTCGTCTGTGTAAAACTTTCAATTTCCAAAAGTAATCGAGAAACTAGCAAAGGTTGTCTCTTGTTCTTCTGCAGACAAACTCTACACTCTGCGAAATCCCCCCCACCTTATGCTCGGGGTAAAAAGGCTATGCCGCGGGGGCCGAAAATGTTTTTTGGTCGATTCTTTTTTCTTGCTTCTACCAAGCGATTGTTTGTTCCCGAACCAAACTCCCCCTGGTGCTGAGAGGGCGCTGCACACGGTCGAGCGCGCGCAATATGCGTGGCGGGAAAAGACTTTTTAGTTGAGTTGCTGAACCATGGACGACGCGTAAAGGTCCAACAGCATTTCTTCTAGGGGGGTGAGGAGGAGTGCACCCTACTCTTCAGCGGAGGGGGGCTGTAAATCTAGTCAAGCGCGCGATTTCGAGACAGGAGGGAAATATGGAGACGAGGGGGATGTTTAGCGATGAGTTGGGGGAAGGTAAAGGAGGGTGTTTGAGGGTATGGTCGAAACACATCAGGACGCGTGGTCTGTATGTCTGTCGTATTGTTACTACTAGAGGTGTACAGTTCCCAGTTATGCCTGCTGTAGAAACCCAATCTTATTGAATACAGTTGGACACAGAAGGCTTCAAAAAAGTGATGGGAAATAGAGTGTGCTGGGGGGCTTTAAAGAAAGAGGGGATGCTGCCAGATTTCACGTGAGAATTGTACAGACTGTCTCCTTTATTGGCTGTGTCCTCTAGTTGTGCTGTTCATCGCGATAAGGAGGCAACGATGATCTATAAGGCTAATTTGCCCCCACAACACTCACACGCCTAATGTGGATATAGGGTGAGGATTTTCGTTCTGACGCGTTGTGATTGTCGTTGGTTGATGTCCTCACCATTGTGTGTGCTTTTTTTCGAGCACAAAAGAATGGATGGGCCCGTTAGAGACTTGGAGTGTTGAAGGACAGTTAGATAAGTTTAGAGTTCACTATCTGGTCTATCACCCCCTAGTGGGGAAATAAAGGTCCTTTTTCAGTTTGACGCGATTATTATCTTGGCATTGTGTAAGGGGGAAGGCCAATTGTGTCTTGCAGCACCTGTTGCAGGCATGACTGGAGGTTGAGACTTGGTATAAGTCTAGAACTGACAAGATTAAAATTTATTTTTGACTATGTGTGAGATGAGTAACGGAGTAGTGCTTAAAAAGGTGTGCAGTAGTAATGTATGGATTAAAAAAAAATTACTTCTCAGGCTGGGGCGGGGGTGGCTCTGTCGGTTGCGTGCTAGGCTTGTAATCTGTAGTTCCCAAGTTCGAGTCCCAGCTGGGTCAGCGTTCAGATTTATCTCCGCAAAACTGCCCACCCTGCCCACGGTTAGTAGGGTACACCAATGAGCATGGAAAGGCCGCCGTCCGTCGGATGGGACGTTAAGCAATGGCCCCGTGTGCGGGAGAGTCATACCCTGTGCAAGTTAAAGAACACGCTGGATGGCCTTGACGGGAGACTACAATCTGTCTCCCAACAGCTGTTCCAGTGGGTCCCCTCCCCCAACCTTCTCTGAACCTTCGTGGTCCTTGTGATCTGGCCAGTAAGTCCATTGTTCATGCAAGTTAAAGAACACGATGGATGGCCTTGACGGGAGGCTACCATCTGTATCCCAACAGCTGTTCCAGTGGGTCCCCTCCTCCAAACTTCTCTGAGCTTCGGGGTCTTTGTGACCTGGCCATTTAGCCCATGGTGTGCATAAAAGTGCCGCTCAGAGGTTGGTTGGTTGGTTGTTTTACCTCTGAGCGGCACTTTTTTGCACACCATGGGCTAAATGGCCAGGTCACAAGGACCCCGATGCTCAGAGAAGGTTGGGGGAGGGAATCCACTGGAACAGCTGTTGGGAGACAGATGGTAGTAGTCTCCCGTCAAGGCCATCCAGCGTGTTCTTTAACGTGCACAGAGTATGGCTCTCCCGCACACGAGACCACGGCTTAACGTCCCATCCAACGGACAGCGTCCTTTACAATCCCATCGGTGTCCCCTACTGACCGTGGGCAGGGGGGGAATTTTGCGGGCCGCTGAGAGGAAAAACAATGCAGTCCAAACTCCTAAGGCTGCTGCTTGCCGCAGAGGTCTGATAGGGACCTTTAAGTTTAATAGTCGGAGAGAAGGTCTGCGAAGATGGCGAGTCCTCAGCAGAAACACAAATGTCCATGCCTTACCTGGGGATGGAACCCAGATATCCTTGATTAGTAGCCAAATGCGCTACCCACTCAGTCACTGGGTATTATATTTTTGAAACGAGTCCTTCACTGGGTATTATATTTTTGAAACGAGTCCTAAGTTGGGTTGTTTTACCTCTGAGGGGCACTTTTTGCACACAATGTGCTAAATGGCCAGGTCACAAGGACCTAGAGATGCCGATCCGAGGAATGCCGATCCGAGGTAAAAACCACCCAACCCACTTAATAATTACTTTCAAAATTTTTTTTATTTAATTTCTTTTAACCCTTTCACGACTAAGGCAAACATTTTTCCCCGTGTTAAAATTGGTGATTGTCGTATTTAATTATAACCTTATCTGCATTTTTTATACAGAATGTCAAAATGGAACGTATGCCGAACGCAATTACGTAAACGGGAACGTTTAGTCCATGTCCATCTTTGCAATAATGTTGCATCTGTGCAATGTCCATCTTTGCTTCACAACCAAAAGAAATTGCTTCGCAGAATATCATAATTAGCACATCATTTTGTATAGTAATTTTATTTCCTAATTTTGTATTATTTCAGTTAACATTTTGTTCTAATAAACCAATAAATAAAAGACATTGCATAATAAGCCTAACTATAATTTGTGTTACCTTTATAGTCCATTGGGAAAAATATTTCCCATAAAATTCCCAAAAAACTACACATTGTTATGTATTTTTCTTATGATTTTTATTTATTTTACGTCTAAACAAACTAAAATAAACAGTTACATACTAATATTTACTCTTAGAAACCTTATGGTCCTGAAAGGATTAAGTTTGAGAGATGCTTCAAACTTACTCCCAAAATAAAATCTGGAGGTCGATTTTTTGTAACCACGACAACGATCACAATAATTTTCCAATTGTTCATACGGAAACGTGAGATCAAAATTGTAAAGCACAAAATAAAGAAAACTAAAATTAGTTCGTTAAACCAAGAGGTTCTTTAGCTAGTGGCGCCATCTTTTGGTGTTAAAGAGCACATATCATTTCTCTTTCAAAACTGGAGCTACGTTTTCTTCACCATTTCTTGATGGAACGGATCAAGAAAAAAAAAAGGAGGAGGTGGGGAGATCAAGTGACGTAATAAATCAGGGAAAGGGTAAATGGGGGGCGAAGAGTCAGGATTTCCATTGCAGTGTAATATTCCCCTCCCCCCTTCCTTTCAGATGTTTTTTAAAAAAATAATGAAAATAGCATAAAACATGCAAATTTTGGGGTGGCTCAGTCGGTAGCGCGCCAGGCTCGTAATCTGTAGTTCCCAGGTTCGAGTCCCAGCTGGGTCAGCGTTGAGATTTATATCCGCAAAATTCCCCGCCCTGCCCACGGTCAGTAGGGGACACCGATGGGCTTGGAAAGGCCGCCGTCCGTCGGATGGGACGTTAAGCCGTGGCCCCGTGTGTGGAAGAGCCATACCCTGTGCACGTTAAAGAACACTCTGGATGGCCTTGACGGGCGGCTACATCTGTCTCCCAACAGCTTGTTCCAGTGGGTCCCCTCCCCCAACCTTCTCTGAGCCTTCGGGGTCCACGTGACCTGGCCATTTAACCTATGGTGTGCAAAAAATCGCCGCTCAGAGGTAAAAACAACCACAACAACCCACATGCAAATTTTAGTATTTTTTACCTCCTTTAACCTTACAAGCATTCTAAAGGGGGGCATAGAGGGGAGGGGTAGGGTTGGGTTGTTTTACCTCTGAGCGGCACTTTTTTGCACACCATGGGCTAAATGGCCAGGTCACAAGGACCCCGAAGGCTCAGAGAAGGTTGGGGGAGGGGACCCACTGGAACAGCTGTTGGGAGACAGATGGTAGCCTCCCGTCAAGGCCATCCAGCGTGTTCTTTAACGTGCACAGGGTATGGCTCTCCCATACACGGGACCACGGCTTAAAGTCCCATCCGACGGACGGCGGCCTTTCCAAGCCCATCGGTGTCCCCTACTGACCGTGGGCAGGGCGGGGAGGGGAGGGGGGAAAGGAAACAAACCCACGTCAGAATAAAGGAAAGAATTAATCATAGATATTCAGGAGATATTCGCAAATTCCTAGTCAAAGCACCTCATATAACAGAAAGCCAATGTATCAAATTTTTGACGTCACTATATAGTACTTCATTTTCAACATAAACTATTATTCCGGAAATCATTCGGGGCCTTTCGCCCCTCTCATCTGGAAATTCTACGATATAGATAATTTTTATATTTTTTATTCTAATATTATTATTGGTGAACTCTTGTGTTAAGCTTTATACTAATGTTTATCTATAAATATATTTTATTTAGAATAAAAATTATTCGTATTTTTTTATCAAATATAATAATGCTAATTAACAAAAATAAATATACTCCAAAATAAAATATATTTATAGATAAACATTAATATAAAAATTATTAGCACAGAATCCACCAGTAGTAATATCAAAAACAAAAATATAAGAAATGTCTATATGTTAGGACTGCTTAAGCTGACGTCATAAATCTGGTCCCCTGGCTTTCTGTTACAGGAGGTGTTATGATGTCATCATAGGTAGACCTAGAAAAAAAAAAGATATTTGTTATGTCAAACAGGACCTTGTTAGAATTGGTGTGCAGTGGCCAGATGCAGTAGATGTAGCTCAGGATAGACTTGCTTGGAGAACTAAATTGCACGGTCTGGTTGGACCTCCGTAGCCCATGGCTGCTTGAGGATGATGATGATATATATATATATTTTCTATTTTTATTACTGGTGTATTTTAATATTAACCTTAATACAAACGGAAATATAACGTTAAATACGTTATTACGTTAAATATAAACGTAATAAATATAACGTTCTCAGGAGAAAAATTATTTCTATGTATTAGCTTAATCATAACTCTAATACATAAGAATATTTTTTTCTAAAAATAATATATCTTTATAAATAAACATTAGTATAAACATCAGTATTAAAATACACCAGTAGAAAAATAGAAATAAGTAAATAGATAAGAAATGTCTAGAGGACTTGGTCCACCTATGCTGTTATCATAAGTTAGTGGTACGGTCTTCTGTACAGTCGCTGAAAAGAATATCAGAATACTATGGTTGATTTATGGTTGATTAAAGAATTCAAAAAAAAATATCTGGCAACTATTTTTTTAGAAATTAGTAATCTGGCAACCTTCGTGTACGTACACAAAGGTTGCCAGATCACTCATTTAAAAAAAAATCGTTGCCAGATATTTTTTCTGAATTCTGTAATCAGCCAAAGTGTTCGGATATTTTTTCAGCGACTGTATGTACACGAAGGTTCCCAGATCACTAATCTCCAAAAAAAAAAAAATCGTTGCCAGATATTTTTTCTGAATTCTGTAATCAGCCAAAGTGTTCGGATATTTTTTTCAGTGACTGTATGTACACGAAGGTTCTCAGATCACTAATCTCTAAAAAATCGTTGCCAGATATTTTTTCTGAATTCTGTAATCAACCAAAGTATTCGGATATTTTTTCAGCAACTGTATGTACACGAAGGTTCCCAGATCACTAATCTCTAAAAAAAATCGTTGCCAGATATTTTTTCTCAATTCTGTAATCAATCGTAGTGTTCGGATACTTTTTTGAGGGACTGTACTAGGAAATACCTAGATGCACCAGGATCGGACAGTGCACTGACAGAAAAAATAATATTTTAATATTAAGTAGGGTGACCAGAATTACCAAAGATGATCCGGGGACTTGTGAAAATTCAGCTTGAAGGATGAGAGGACGCTCCCGTTTTCTGGGTTGGGTTACCTCTGAGCGGCACTTTTTTGCACACCATGGGCAAAATGGCCAGGTCACATGGACCCCGAAGGCTCAGAGAAGGTTGGGGGAGGGGACCCACTGGAACAGCTGTTGGGAGACAGATGGTAGCCTCCCGTCAAGGCCATCCAGCGTGTTCTTTAACATTGGGTTGTTTTACCTCTGAGCGGCAATTTTTTGCACACCATATGCTAAATGGCCAGGTCACACGGACCCCGAAGGCTCAGAGAAGGTTGGGGGAGGGGACCCACTGGAACAAGCTGTTGGGAGACAGATGGTAGCCTCCCGTCAAGGCTATCCAGTGTGTTCTTTAACGTGCACAGGGTATGGCTCTCCCGCACACGGGCCACGGCTTAACGTCCCATCCGACGGACGGCGGCCTTTCCAAGCCCATCGGTGTCCCCTACTGACCGTGGGCAGGGCGGGGAATTTTGCGGAGATAAATCTCAACGCTGACCCAGCTGGGACTCGAACCTGGGAACTACAGATTACGAGCCTGGCGCGCTACCGACTGAGCCACCCCCGTTTTCTAGGGATGTCTGGTCATCCTAGTTTGGCAGCTCACATTGAACTCCTATCATTTTAAATAAAAAAAATAAATAAAATAAATACCCCCTCAAACAGCTGCTTGCCACAGAGATCATTTTAAAACTCTAAATTTAATTTTACACTCACCTGCTTTGCTGACCGACTTTTTTTATAACTCTGTTACTACTCTATTACCAAAAGATTGATTCATATTTTACAGTTAATTTAATACTTAAAAAATATCTAAAAATTAATTCCGGGGAACTTGTTTTTTTGTCGGGAACAGAGCCTTTTATCCAGGGACTACCATCTGTCTCCCAACAGCAGTTCCAGTGGGTCCCTCCTTCAACCTTCTTTGAGCTTTCGGAGTCCATTTGATTTGCCATTTAGCCCATTATGTGCAAAAAAGTGTCGCTCAGAGGTAAAACAAACCCAATGTGAAAGAACACACTGGATGGGCTTGACGGGGGACTACCGTCTGTCTGCCAACAGTTGTTAGACTGGGTCCCTTCCCCCAACCTTCTCTGTGCCTTCGAGGTCTTTGTGACCTGGCCAATTAGCCCATTGTATGCAAAAAAAAGTGCCGCTCAGGGGTAAAACAATAAAACCTATTAAAGAACACATTGAATGGCCTTGATGGGAGGCTACCATCTGTCTCCTAACAGCTGTTCTAGTGGGTCCCCTCCCCCAACCTTCTCTGAGCCTTCGAGGTCTTTGTGACCTGGCGAATTAGCCCATTGTATGCAAAAAAAGTGCCACTCACAGGTAAAACAATCAAACCTATTAAAGAACACACTGGATGGCCTTGACGGGAGGCTACCATCTGTCTCCTAACAGCTGTTCTAGTGGGTCCCCTCCCCCAACCTTCTCTGAGCCTTCGAGGTCTTTGTGACCTGGCCAATTAGCCCATTGCATGCAAAAAAAAGTGCCGCTCAGAGGTAAAACAATAAAACCTATTAAAGAACACACTGGATGGCCTTGATGGGAGGCTACCATCTGTCTCCTAACAGCTGTTCTAGTGGGTCCCCTCCCCCAACCTTCTCTGAGCCTTCGAGGTCTTTGTGACCTGGCCAATTAGCCCATTGTATGCAAAAAAAAAGTGCAACTCACAAATAAAACAATAAAACCTATTAAACAACACACTGGATGGCCTTGACGGGAGGCTACCATCTGTCTCCTAACTGCTGTTCTAGTGGGTCCGCTCCCCAATCTTCTCTGAGCCTTCGAGGTCTTTGTGACCTGGCCAATTAGCCCATTGTATGCAAAAAAAAGTGCCGCTCGGAGGTAAATCAATCAAACCTATTAAAGAACACACTGGATGGCCTTGACGGGAGACTACCATCTGTCTGCTAACTGCTGTTCTAGTGGGTCCCCTCCCCAACCTTCTCTGAGCCTTCGAGGTCTTTATGACCTGGCCAATTAGCCCATTGTATGCAAAAAAAAGTGCCACTCAGAGGTAAAACAATCAAACCTGTTAAAGAACACACTGGAGGCCTTGACGGGAAGCTACCCTCTGTCTCCTAACAGCTGTTCTAGTGGGTCCCCTCCCCCAACCTTCTCTGAGCCTTCGAGGTCTTTGTGACCTGGCCAATTAGCCCATTGTATGCAAAAAAAAGTGCCGCTCAGAGGTAAAACAATAAAACCCATTAAAGAACACACTGGATGGCCTTGATGGGAGGCTACCATCTGTCTCCTAACAGCTGTTCTAGTTCTTCCCAACCTTCTCTGAGCCTTCGAGGTCTTTGTGACCTGGCCAATTAGCCATTGTATGCAAAAAAAAAAGTGCCACTCAGAGGTAAAACAATAAAACCTATTAAAGAACACACTGCATGGCCTTGATGGGAGGCTACCATCTGTCTCCTAACTGCTGTTCTAGTGGGTCCGCTCCCCAAACTTCTCTGAGCCTTCGAGGTCTTTGTGACCTGGCCAATTAGCCCATTGTATGCAAAAAAAAAGTGCCACTCAGAGGTAAAACAATCAAACCTATTAGAGAACACATTGGATGGCCTTGATGGGAGGCTACCATCTGTCTCCTAACAGCTGTTCTAGTGGGTCCCCTCCCCAACCTTCTCTGAGCCTTCGAGGTCTTTGTGACCTGGCCAATTAGCCCAATATGTGCAAAAAAAGTGCCACTCAGAGGTAATTCTGATTTATGTGAACAGTAAAACAATCAAACCTATTAAAGAACACATTGGATGGCCTTGATGGGAGGCTACCATCTGAATCCTAACAGCTGTTCTAGTTGGTCCCCTCCACAACCTTCTCTGAGCCTTCGAGGTCCTTGTGACCTGGCCAATTAGCCCATTGTGTGAAAAAAAAGTGCCCCTCAGAGGTAAAACAATCAAACCTATTAGAGAACACATTGGATGGCCTTGATGGGAGGCTACCATCTGTCTCCTAACAGCTGTTCTAGTGGGTCCCCTCCCCAACCTTCTCTGAGCCTTCGAGGTCCTTGTGACCTGGCCAATTAGCCCATTGTATGCAAAAAAAAGTCCCACTCAGAGGTAAAACAATAAAACATATTAAAGAACACACTGGATGGCCTTGATGGGAGGCTACGATCTGTCTCCTAACTGCTGTTCTAGTGGGTCCGCTCCCCAACCTTCTCTGAGCCTTCGAGGTCCTTGTGACCTGACCAATTAGCCCAATGTGTGCAAAAAAGTGCCACTCAGAGGTAATTCTGATTTATGTGAACAGTAAAACAATCAAACCTATTAAAGAACACATTGGATGGCCTTGATGGGAGGCTACCATCTGTCTCCTAACAGCTGTTCTAGTGGGTTCCCTCCCCAAATTTCTCTGAGCCTTCGAGGTCTTTGTGACCTGGCCAATTAGCCCATTGTATGCAAAAAAAGTCCCACTCAGAGGTAAAACAATAAAACATATTAAAGAACACATTGGATGGCCTTGATGGGAGGCTACCATCTGTCTCCTAACTGCTGTTCTAGTGAGTCCCCTCCCCAACCTTCTCTGAGCCTTCGAGGTCCTTGTGACCTGGCCAATTAGCCCATTGTGTGCAAAAAAAGTGCCACTCAGAGGTAATTCTGATTTATGTGAACAGTAAAACAATCAAACCTATTAAAGAACACATTGGATGGCCTTGATGGGAGGCTACCATCTGTCTCCTAACAGCTGTTCTAGTGGGTCCCCTCCCCAACCTTCTCTGAGCCTTCGAGGTCCTTGTGACCTGGCCAATTAGCCCATTGTGTGCAAAAAAAGTGCCACTCAGAGGTAATTCTGATTTATGTGAACAGTAAAACAATCAAACCTATTAAAGAACACATTTGGATGGCCTTGATGGGAGGCTACCATCTGTCTTCTAACTGCTGTTCTAGTGGGTCCCCTCCCCCAACCTTCTCTAAGCCTTCGAGGTCCTTGTGACCTGGCCAATTAGCCCATTGTGTGCGAAAAAAGTGCCACTCAGAGGTAAAACAATCAAACCTATTAAAGAACACACTGGATGGCCTTGACGGGAGGCTACCATCTTTTTCCTAACAGCTGTTCTAGTGGGTCCCCTCCCCCAACCTTCTCTAAGCCTTCGAGGTCCTTGTGACCTGGCCAATTAGCCCATTGTGTGCAAAAAAAGTGCCACTCAGAGGTAAAACAATCAAACCTATTAAAGAACACACTGGATGGTCTTGATGGGAAGCTGCCATCTGTCTCCAAACATCTGTTCCAATGAGTCCCCTCCCAATCTTCTCGGGGTAAAATAACCCAACCCAACCTTCTCGGTGTTCTGATTTATGTGAACAGTAAATTTCTTATTTCAATTTTATGAAGACATTATTGAACATTTTAAAATTACCTAGTAACTTGTATAATTAAATAGTTACCAGTTTTATTTTATTACAAGGTGGCGAATTTTTTAAAATAGAGGAATTTACTATTATTCTTAAAAATAAATGTTATCAACCAAATTCATTTACCCATTTTTCTTTAGGGAGGCTAATCTAGGGAGCCTATGTCATTGATTTCTAGATAGAGTATATTGTTATAATCTACAGGCTTTATAATAGATTGCATTTATAATAGAGTGCTCTCTTCTTTTCGTAGTTATGAATATGCAAACAACCCACTATTGTACGTACAAACTTGGCCAGGCAAAGATCATAAGTTCTCGAACTCACATGTAGATGGCGCTACAATATAGGACTTCACGCGAAAATTGTGGATACACATCTGGAGCAATGCCAAATTTCTATTGCGTTCTGACTGGGCTCCATGTTGTTTCCATTGTTTTTGGATTATTGGATTGTTTTACCTCTGAGCGGCACTTTTTTGCACACCATGGGATAAATGGCCAGGTCACATGGACCCCCGAAGGCTCAGAGAAGGTTGGGGGAGGGTACCCACTGGAACAGCTGTTGGGAGACAGATGGTAGCCTCTCGTCAAGGCCATCCAGCGTGTTCTTTAACGTGCACAGGGTATGGCTCTCCCTCACACGGGGCCACGGCTTAACGTCCCATCCGACGGACGGCGGCCTTTCCAAGCCCATCGGTGTCCCCTACTGACCGTGGGCAGGGAGGGGAATTTTACGGAGATAAATCTCAACGCTGACCCAGCTGGGACTCGAACCTGGGAACTACAGATTACGAGCCTGGCGCGCTACCGAATGAGCCACCCCCGCCCCGTTTTAAGTTATGGAATATCAGCCTAATTTGTGAACTATTTAGTTCATTACTGTAATTTCGTATATATATTGGGGCAGGGGTGGCTCAGTCGGTACCGCGCCAGGCTCGTAATCTGTAGTTCCCAGGTTCGAGTCCCAGCTGGGTCAGCGTTGAGATTTATCTCCGCAAAATTTCCCGCCATGCCCACGGTCAGTAGGGGACACCGATGGGCTTGGAAAGGCCGCCGTCCGTCGGATGGGACGTTAAGCCGTGGCCCTGTGTACGGGAGAGCCATACCCTGTGCACGTTAAAGAACACGCTGGATGGCCTTGACGGGAGGCTACCATCTGTCTCCCAACAGCTGTTCCAGTGGGTCCCCTTCCCCAACCTTCTCTGAGCCTTCGGGGTCCATGTGACCTGGCCATTTAGCCCATGGTGTGCAAAAAAGTGCCGCTCAGAGGTAAAACAACTTAAGGAACACGCTGGATGGCTTTGACGGGAGGCTACCATCTGTCTCCTCCCCCAACCTTCTCTGAGCCTTCGGGGTCCATGTGACCTGGCCATTTAGCCCATGGTGTACAAAAAAGTGCCGCTCAGAGGTAAAACAAGAACAACAACGTATATATATCATCTAAGCTATGATTACCGTATTGTGTATATAGTGTGTTAAAATTAATACAAATCGGCGTATTCGGCATTGTGACAAACAGGTTTTTTGGGTGGTGGGGGCTCAATCTGCAGTTCCTAGGTTCAAGTCCCAGCTGGGTCAGCGTTGATATTTATCTCCGCAGAATTCCCAGCTCTGCCTACAGTCAGTAGGGGACACCGATGGGCTTGGAGAGCTGCCGTCAGTCAGATGGGACGTTGAGCCATACCCTATGCACGTTAAACTACATGCTGGATGTCCTTGATGGGAGGCTTCAATCTGTTTCCCAACAGCTGTTCCAGTGGGTCCCCTCCCCCAACCTTCTCTGAGCCTTCGGGGTCCATATGACCTGGCCATTTAGCCCATGGTGTGCAAAAAAGTGCCGCTCAGAGGTAAAACAACTCAATCCTTATTCCCATCGTTTTCCTTAGAAAGAAGCACTGAATAAAACAATATTTATTCTCGTATAATTAATGGTTAATAAGTACAAAATAATAAAATAATTTGGAAATAAATTCAAATAAAATACAAATTAACACTTGAAATAATTCGTTGAAAAAAATTATTTTTCCCGAGTGGGATTCAAACCCACATCTCCTAGAAGCATGCCAGGTATCATAAATGCCTGACATGCTTCGGGGATACATGGGTTCGAATTCCACTCAGGACAACCAATTTTTTTCAGCTAATTATTTCAAGTGTTTCTTGTCTACATGATATTTTCCAGTGGTAATTTATTACTGAAAGTACAAAATACTTTATTCAAAGTTTTCAAAGTCTTGATATTTTGTGACATTTTATTTTTTAATTATATTTACAGATTTTGTTTTTCAAAATGACGGGATTGTTTGGATTGGATTGTTTTGTCTCTGAGTGGCACTTTTTTGCACACCATGGGCTAAATGGCCAGGTCACATGGACCCCGAAGGCTCAGAGAAGGTTGGGGGAGGGGACTCACTGGAACAGCTGTTGGGAGACAGATGGTAGCCTCCCGTCAAGGCCATTCAGCGTGTTCTTTAACGTGCACAGGGTGTAGCTCTCCCGCACACGGGCCACGGCTTAACGTCCCATCCGACGGACGGCGGCCCATCGGTGTCCCCTACTGACCGTGGGCAGGGCGGGGAATTTTGCGGAGATAAATCTCAACGCTGACCCAGCTGGGACTCGAACCTGGGAACTACAGATTACGAGCCTGGCGCGCTACCGACTGAGCCACCTCCGTCCCATGTAAATGGGAAATTAATATCAGAGCTCTATAGTTTCTAAAATTAGTTTTCTCGTTTGAAAATGTGATAGCAGATACTGATCTTGATCAAATATATCAAAAACTCTATTTTCAATAACATTCATTATTTAATGTACTATGAAGGTGAATATTTAAGAATAATGATAGTCACAAAAATTTGCCTAAGGCTTAATAAGTATTATTATTATTTCAAACAATTTAAAATAAATGTATATTTTAGAAGTTTGTGCAAATCAATCTTTCAGTATTTGTCAGTTTTGCATAACTTCTTTCAGACTGGCATTATTTTTGTTCTATTCAGTTTCCTATAACTCGTTAAATACAGAATAAAATATTGATGGAAATCAATATATTGATATATATATCTAATAATAATATTTATTTGCACAATATTTAATACATAGCTAATACATAGTCAAGTTCCACAAGAGTTAGTGTTTAACTCGCAAAGGGGATATTTACAAAACATATATTTCATGCACGGTTGCAGTCTTGAGCAGGTGTCACAGTTGAATTACCTTGGGAGCTACGTAACTGATACTGGTGATGTGCGGCATGAGATTAACAGACGAATAGGGATTGCTGCCGGGACTTTTAAGAACCTATGGAGAGTGTGGAGAAATAGGCGTATACACCTAAAGACTAAAATTAGACTGTATAATAGTTTGGTTCTTTCTAGGGTTAGTTATGGTAGTGAAACTTGGACACTTTGTAAACAAGATAACAGGAAACTAGATGCTTTTGATTCCAGATGCTTACGCAGTATCTTGGGCATTAGGTGGTTCAACTTTGTAACTAATGATGAGGTTAGGCAAAGGAGTTTGCAACCTCCTTTAAGCAGCATATTGTGCAGAGAGAGACTCCGTTGGTTTGGCCATGTTGCCCGTATGAATAATTATAGATTGGCGAATAGGGTTATGAACAGTGTGCCTAAAGGCCTCAGAAAGAAGGGGAGACCTAGGATGCGGTGGGCAGACAATGTCAAACAAGACCTTGTTAGAATTGGTGTGCAGTGGCCGGATGCAGTAGATGTAGCTCAGGATAGACCTGCTTGGAGAATTAAACTGCGCGTCTGGTTGGACCTCCGTAGCCCATGGCTGCTTGAGGATGATGATGATGATGAGTACATCAATATATATAAATATGTAAACGAAAAAAGCAATTTCATCCTCTGTAATATATAAATTTATCTCCTATTACTCATATCTCATTTCAATGCAATCAGTTAATACAGTAAATAAAACATCAGTCGCAATCTCCACCGTTCAACAACCATTTTTTTTAGTTCTTTTAGTTCTTCTTATGATTGAAATATTTACCTTCTATCACATTTCCCCCCCCCAAAAAAAAAACGATTTTAGAAGTTGTAAAACTTTAACATTAGCTTCCTTTTGCATAACATAAGGTTGCAACTTTTGTCCATAAACAGCCAATCAATATTTTGATTAATTAAAACCATATGAATTGGGTTGGGTTGTTTTACCTCTGAGCGGCACTTTTTTGCACACCATGGGCTAAATGGCCAGGTCACATGGACCCCGAAGGCTCAGAGAAGGTTGGGGAAGGAGACCCACTGGAACAGCTGTTGGGAGACAGATGGCAGCCTCCCTTCAAGGCTATCGAGCCTGCTTTTTTAACGTGCACAGGGTATGGCTCTCCCGCACACGGGGCCACGGCTTAACGTCCCATCCGACGGACGGCGGCCTTTCCAAGCCCATCGGTGTCCCCTACTGATCGTGGGCAGGGCGGGGAATTATTGCGGAGATAAATCTCAACGCTGACCCAGCTGGGACTCGAACCTGGGAATTACAGATTACGAGCCTGGCGCGCTACCGACTGAGCCACCCCCGCTCCAAAACCATATGAATGGAATCCAATCAATAGAAACATCACGTTACTTTATATGTCAATTTTCCCTTTGCATTTATTTATGATTTTGTTTTTATATTTATTTTAAATATCTGGCAACGATTTTTTAAAAAACTAGTGATCTGGCAGCCTTTGTGTACTGTACACGAAGGTTGCCAGATCACTAATTTCTAAAAAAATTGCTGCCAGATATTTTTCCTGAATTCTATAATCAACCATAACGTTCGGATAATTTTTGAGCCACCGTACCTTTATTAAACATAATTCAGTAGTATGTATTTCATTTTGACATAATTCCAGAGATTGTATGAGTACAGTTGGGTTGGGTTGTTTTACCTCTGAGCGGCACTTTTTTGCACACCATGGGCTAAATGGCCAGGTCACATGGACCCCGTAGGCTCAGAGAAAGTTGGGGGAGGGGACCCACTGGAACAGCTGATGGGAGACAGATGGTAGCCTCCCGTCAAGGCCATCCAGCGTGTTCTTTAACGTGCACAGGGTATGGCTCTCCCGCACACGGGCCACGGCTTAACGTCCCATCCGACGGACGGCGGCCTTTCCAAGCCCATTGGTGTCCCTACTGACCGTGGGCAGGGCAGGGAATTTTGCGTAGATAAATCTCAACGCTGACCCAGCTGGGACTCGAACCTGGGAACTACAGATTACGAGCCTGGCGCGCTACCGACTGAGCCCCCCCCCCCCCCGTATGAGTACAGAGTCAGATCTAGGGGTGAGGGATAAAGAATTCATGATTCCCCCCCTCCCCAATCGAGAATGCTAGTAACAAATGAAGGCAAAAAAAAATATAACTTGCATTTTTAAAGAAATTTGTTAAAGAGCACTAAAATCCAGGGAAAAAAGTTTATACTAAAACAGCATTCTGATTCATTCTGATTCAATCTTGCCTCTCCACCATGGTGTGCAAAAAAGTGCCGCTCAGAGGTAAAACAACCCAACAACGTTTCTCTTTTGAAAGGTACTAACGGTCTGCACCACGAGAAGGCGGGTCAGACATTAGGTCCACCTATTAATTAACCTATTGGTGTACCTATAAATCAATTAAGGGTGGTATTCTAGGGAGGGGGTCAAGGGTTGTCATACTTGAGAGTCTGATTTTCGAGACTTCTTTAGAAAATGCATATTTTTGACGGCCTTAGAGGGGGGGGGGGGTTACACTTACCCTTCCCAGGTCCAGCCATTTTTTCGCTCTGATCAGGCCAAAAAAAATTTAATCTTAGAACTTTTTTCCCAAATAACTAATGAAAGGAATTATGGTATGTTATATGCCAAATTAATCAACTTTTAATTCTGGATTTTCCGAAAATAAAATATTAAAAAAAAATATGATTGCTTCTATTTTAACACCACTTTTTTTTTGGAGTCATTTAATAAAAAAATGTATCTGGCAACATAAATAAAAAAATTTAAGTAATAGACAGAAATAATTGTAATGCACATTCAGTACCTCTGCACGGTCAGTAGGGGACACTGATGGGCTTGAAAAGACCGCCATCCGTCGGGTGAGACTTTAAGCATTGGACCCATGTGCAGGAGAACCATACCCTATGCACGTTAAAGAACACGCTGGATGGCCCTGATGGGAAGCTACCATCTGTCTCCCAACAGCTGTTCCAGTGGGTCCCCTCCCCCAACCTTCTCTGAGCCTTCGGGGTCTTTGTGGCCTGGCCATTTTGCCTATGGTGTGCAAAAAAAGTGCCGCTCAGAGGTAAAACAAACCAATTCAGATCGCGAAAATAACACTCAAATGTGTTAAACTTCTCCCCCCCCCCTTCCTCAATGCAATCTTTTGAGTATTGATGTCAGTGATTGGCTTAAAAATGTATTACACAGGAATTGTTATCATTATTTAACACAACACAAACTGCAAATTTTTACCTGGTACGCAAGAATGTAAGAATATTACAATGGGAAATTTAAAATTCAACAATATAAGAAAAAAATCTTCGAGACTATTTAAGCCTTTCGACAATTTCCCACAACTCATAACGAAATTCTGACTCTGCTGTATTGCCGGCTGGGTGGAATGGGATCAATATTGTAAAGGGATGAAATATTTTCCACCTAATCCATACAATTTTTTTTTTCTCTAGAGTTAGCTAAATAATAGCCAAAAAAATATTTTAAAGATATAGTCTTCCGATTTCTATTTACATCAATTTTATTGACATTTCGTAGAAGATACGTTAAGATATACAACAAGAAATTGCATTTGGAAACTGAGATTTACGATCTGCATTTAGACATTATAAAGGACATTGAAAATGAGCCAAGGTGATATCCGATATCAAGTCAGAGTTGAACCGATATAAAGGCGGTAGTATCTTTAATCAGTTCCCTAATTTCTGATTCATCGATCGTGCATTCGATTTCACAAAGATGGAATGTACTCTTTGGAAGGAAATTATTTTAGCTAAGTAAGAGAGATTGATGTGCATTTGGGATTCCCTTTTTAGGGTATCTTGACAACTTTTGTACTATCATATATGCAGGATGAGATTGATGATTTAACATGGAGTCAAGAGTAGTGTGATGGAGGGGGCGGAGGTGCTAGCTAGGAGAGGAATTTTTGGTGAGGTGGGAAGGGGCTCGATTAAAATACACTAAAAAATAATTTTTTTTATATCAGTATTTGGACGAATAATTAGTACTGGATTACTACAGTGCTCGTTAAGCGTTTATATTTTCTAGCGATTTTTAAATAGTTTAACTGTTAGGGTTTCAATATCGAGATTGCCAGAGCTTTTACTTTTTGCTTTAACACTTAGTTTTAATATTTTATACTAAAATATATATATAGTTTTTATTTTTCTGGAACAATAAATTAACTACTATTGATGAGAAACGAGAATTTCATTACCAAAATGGTTTAGAAATATAAATGTAACGAAAAATAACCGGAAAAATACTTTTACTGAAAATATTTGATATTATTTATGTACAGTTGTGTGGGGATGGTTCATTTCTTCATTTCAGCTGATGCGTATTTTAATTGAGGAAGTTTAAACCTAACGAGGATAACTAGAATTATTTAAGTAGAGTAGAAGCTTAGTGTATCAGGTGTAGGCTACCTAGGAGTGTTGAACGAATGCAGATCGTAGGACTCAAAATTTTAGAACGTAGATTATTTTACTTTGGGTTCTTATGAATTTCACCGGCATCAGATTAAATGTTATAGGAAGCATTTTCTTACTTAAGATGTTGGGCGGAAATTGTTTTGAGGTATCGGTATTTGTTTTTGATTGATTTATGTTTTTTTATCAATTAATTAATTAATTAATTAACAGGATTCCATTCCACCTATTAACTAACTTAATGGTGTACCTATAAATCAATCAAGGAGTATAGTCTAGGGGGGGGTGGGGTCAAGGGGGTTGTCATACTTGAGAGTCTGATTTTCAGGACTTCTTAAAAAAATACATATTTTTGACGGCCTCAGAGGGGGAGGGGGGTATCCTTCCCAGGTCCAGCCATTTTTTCACTCTGATTAGACAAAAAAAAAATAATCTGAAAACTTTTTTGCCAAATAAATAATGAAATGAATTATGGTATATTACATGCATAATTAATCGGCATTTAATTCTGGATTTTCTGAAAATAAAATATTGAGCAAAAAATATGATTGCCTTTATTTTAGTACGATTTTTTTTAGAAAAAATGCGTCTGGCAGTATAAAATTTTTTAGCCAATAGACAGAAATGATTGTAAGGCACAAAAATGAAAAGGCTGTTATTTCTGAATAACAAAAAAATAATTTTCTTGTTTAGAGTAAATATTTCTTCCGTTTCGTAATTTTTTTCTCCTTACCATACTTTGAGAAAAGTCCAGGTTTGTTGCAGAGTCCAATAAACAAGTCAACTTTAGAATATTTTGAATAAATACTTAATCAACAGAAATAGGTCGTGTTATATACCAAATTAAAGACAATTTAATTCTGAATTTTATTGAAATGAAAAATATGAACATTGTAGTAATACATTAATTTTATTTGCAGTAGTATACCGAAAAAATTGATATATATTTCATAATTACTTTTTAAAATTAGCAGTTTTTATTTTCTTACGCGATGTTGAAAAAAAAAATACCTAGTCAGCATGCCTTTTAAGTGTTGTTCAACATAACTTTGAATTGTACAGAGAAATTCCAGGTAATTTTTCGTGTAAACATGTGCTCATACTCATTGTCGAAATAAAGTTTAAAATTCCGGAATAACTTTCCGTAATTTTTTTCAGCTCTTTAATTCATGAGTTCCATGTCTGCAGGACTTATCCTGTGATTCTTTACTACTGAGTTGTTGATTTAACGCCCTGAGCGTGAGTGACAAATATTAATTCCATCTCTAATGAGGCAACACAGTTGTCCGTTTCCCGGATAGATGGCGCCACTGTGCGAATCAAATAAATATATCCGGAAAGTTTAACACATCACTAAGCTGATTAGCTGAGATGGTGTAGTGGTTAGCATAACAGGCATGTTTCCTGGAGACGTGGGTTCGAATCCCACTCATGGCAAAACCAATTTTTTTCAGCTCCTTATTTCATGACGTTCTTCTTTTTAGAAACTTCTGATATCGATGATATTTTGTGATACTTCAATCTATTCCTTTCCCACTACAACAGAGGCGTAGGGAGTGTATCGGAAAAATTTTTATGCCAAATGAAAACTTGCGACATGATGACGGCCATTTACTATTTATTTTGGAGAGTATCAGATGCGTGAAATAAAGTTAAATCTGCTAGAAATATAATTAATAGCTTGATATGTTTTACTTC